>CM053415.1:31475391-31509812 GCA_028644305.1 Xerus rutilus
CCTGAAACACTAGACCGCTGCCTTCCAAGGTAGAGGCCCAGGGCAACTTGCTTAGCTCATCAGCTCCTCCACCTGAAAGACAGGGACGCCCTCACACCCACTGCGAATGAGGGCAGGCAGGCAGCGGTCAGGGAAGGACGGGAGAGTGGCTGTGTACAGACGGCTCAGGGCTCCATTCACAATTAGCCTTCCTGGAAGGAAGTGCCACCAGCGTGAGGTCCCCAGCCCACTCCCCTGGACAAAGAGGCCTGGCCTCCTCCCCTGACTCTATTCACCACAGAGAAGCACAGCAGCAGCACATCCACCATCCCCCTCCTGCTGCCCACGACCCAGGTTACTCAGGATACCACCGCTGGTCCCAGGTAGAGAAGGATGGACTGACTGTCACCATCTCCCTCATCTACTGCAGAGGGACAACCCAGCCGGAACCTAATGGCTCTAAAAAAATACAAGTGAGGGAGGGAAAGGGGAAATACTGGGAACAATATTGTCCACGTTACATTGTCCCAATGCGTGCATGTGCCAGCAAGGGACGACGAATCCCACTATTAAGTACCATTGAAATGCACCAGTGAAAATATGGAAAATAAATAATGGATCATTATGTCTCATGATTTTAGGCAAGTATCAACCAGTGGCAATTCTGTCCCACCACCACCCCTCAGGGGACAGTTTGCAATGTCTGGAGACATTTTTGACTGGATTGTCCTGGAATCCAGGGAGAGCCAGGGCAGCCCCCCCCCCCCCAAAGAACAATCCACCCGAGGTGCTGTTGAAGCCAGCCAAGACACAACGTGTGGGTGCTCACAGGCTTGGCTCCCCGTGGCCCGAGAAGGCAGGCACAGGACCAGCAGCAGCACCTGAAAAGCAGGACACCCGACTCAGAGGCAGCAGCTCCTGGCCTCACAGCACGGGGAGCCCGCAGCAGCCCAGAGGCAGGGCGGCCACAGGCCACACCAGGAGTCTTAGCACGATGGACTCAGCTGTGCACGTACCTCGTCATGCCTGGGGCTTCCCGGTGACTCCCCCAGCCTCTCTACCCAGAGCTTGGAGCTTTGGGCTGTGATCCCAGCAGGGAGAGGCCAGGAGGCCCCTGCAGACTCCATGGCCCTTCCTGGCAATCCGGCACTCAAGGAGGCCCCAGTAGCTACACCTGCCTGAGAACATCGTTTCTACAACCTTCAGAGTCAACACCAAGGCAGGTAGGGGGCCTCTCCCAAGATGCATTTCAGACTCTACTGCAGAAAGGAGGCACGTCTCAGGTCTAGAAGGGGCAATGAGCTTTATGGAAAGGCAAACTTTCTAAGATCCTCTCCAGAAATCCTCGTCCAAGCCACAGGAGTGGGCCACCTGGTTTTCCTGTGTCCCCAGAAGCCTGTGTACACACCTATGCCAAAGCAAGAACACCCTGTGTTCACCAAATCCCGTTGCTTCCTTCAGGGGCACTGAACTGCACTCCCCAGCCACGTGATGCATCGTGGCCAAGGGAAGGTGGCAAGACGTGACACTTGTTCTCCCAGTGAGGACCCAGGAAAACCTGCCACACTAACCTACAGGCACTCTCCCCCACTCTGCTGGGTGGAGAGAGCACCTGGCAGAGAACACCAAGGCCACAGGATGATGCAGGCACAGAACAGAGGGGCCCTGGATGAGGGACCCTTGGACGACTGCGTGGAAAGCCATCAGACACTCACCGTGAACTGTCACATGGAGGCTGAATAGACTTGGCTCATGCAATCACAGAGACGTGGGAGCTGGCGTTCTAGCAGCCAGGTGTGACTCCCATCCAACACAACACCTCGGCTTTGGAAACGAAATGGTTGGTCTTCCCCCTCTGGGCTGGGAGCCCATCAAGGACCACGAGCTCGGACAGGGCCTCTGAGAGGGCTCCTCAGGCTCCTGGAAGGAGGAGCACCTCGTAGGAACAGGACGGCCCTGGAGTGGCTTGGTTGAGAAAGAAGGTGAATGGGCCACTGGGGGCAGCTGCCTGGCTCCTTGCTGTCCAGCACGGTCGCTCTCAGCTCCTGCAGGTAACCCACACTCCTTGCCCCGTCTACTCAAGCCAACAATGGTGGGTCAAGTCCTCCTGCCTCTGGTGCCTCACGTCTGCAACCAGAGGAAGCACTGAGCGTTCCCAGGTGTGATGAGGGCGGCCACCTGGAAACCCTGGCTGTCAAGCCCACTGATTCTGAAGCTTAATTACACCTGCAAAATTCCCTCACCGCAGTAACTGGAAGGAGGAACACATAGGAACAGGAATCTCGGGACCACCTTAGAATTCTGTCCAGCACAAGCAGGGACCCTGGCCTCCATAAGATCAAGGATCCTCTTTGGCTCAGGTGAAGGCAAATAGGTTTCTGTTTAGGATGACGATGTTTGTGGAAAGAATCTCACACAACAGCATGGGATTAACGAATCCCTGTGTCATGCACTTAAAAGTGGTTCAGCCTGCAATTCGAATCTTACTACCATTTCTCGGTCTTTGTTTTGGTTTCATTAGTGTTCGCAGTGCTGGGATTGAACCCGGAGCCACGCACGTGCCAGGCAAGTGCTGTGACGCTCAGCTTCATCCTCTGCCCCAACATTTTTAAAAGTTCAGAAGAAATGGAAAAAGCTACACGATCACTGAGAAGGCAGAAAGTCCCCATTTCTCGAGCAAATGGAGAGCCAGGCGCTGCACCGCTGGGGTTTTCACGTGACCCCGACCACAATCCTGCAGGGCCAGGGCTCCCAACGGGCTTCTCCAGAGGCGCAGAACTGATAGGAGACGGAGGGCCGGGGAGGGGTTCACTGGGGTCCGCTCACCCGACAGTGGTCTGGGAAGTCCCACGACAGGCTGTCCACAAGCTGGATAAGGAGGCAGCACGGCTCGGTCCCAGTCCAAAGGGGTCAGAACCAGGGAAGCCGATGGCGGAACTTGGTCCGAGGCTGAAGGCCTGAGAACCCCAGGGGGACTCTGGAGTGAGGCCTAGAGTCCTGGGTCAAAGCTCTTGGAGTTCTGATGTTCGAGGTGCCCGACCTCCTCCAGCAGAGTGAGATTTCTTCCTCCACATTTCTCATTTCTCCCGGGCCCCAAGCCACGGGCTGGTGCTGCTCACGTGGAGGGAAATCTTCTCCACTCAGTCCACCTGCTCACAGCCGCGCTCCTCTGGAAACTCCCTTGCAGCCACACCTGGGGCCCCAGTCATTCTAATCACATTCCAAACTGCACGCCCTCCCTTCCAGCACGGGAATGACAAATGCAATAACTAGCAATAAACAATGCCGTGCTCGCTGTCTGGTGGCCCTTAATTCAGTCAAGGTGACACCCCAAATCAACTGCCCTAGTAGGTATTCCTATGCCAGTTTATACAGATAAGAAAATGAGTCTGAGCAAAACAAAGTCAATCGCCCAGGGCCAAGCCATTGGAGGGACCAGCAGAGTCAGCGCAGCAGGTTTGCAGCCAGGGTGGAGGAGCCCCCAGTGATGAGGGAGAGCCAGGGGAGCCCCTGACCTCACACTGCTCCATGCCAACCGGCTCCACCCCTCCTCTGGACACGGGAGAACACAGGGTGAAGCAAAGCCGACTTGGCCATCGCGCTAGAGATGGCGCAGCTCCAGAGCCAAGTGTGACAGGAGCAGAAGGGGGAGAAGGGTAAGAGGAGGTCTCTGATGGCCAGGGCAGGGGGCACCTAAAGAGGGAAGGACGTGATAGCCAGGGGCCAGCTGGCTTCTATCGCAAAGTCTGCCTCATCTGCCACCAGGTGACTCTCCAACTCAAGCTTGTGACTGAGTGTGCGGGACCTTCTTTACAATCTGCCTCAGGTGCTTCTGAAGGTCCCTGATGGTGTGAGAGCCCAGGTGTGGGATGTCACAGGGTGGCGGGGAGTAGGCTTGCCCAGGAGTGCAGCCCTTGTTCTGGCTAGGAGGCAGGAAGGGCTCACCCTCTGCCCACCACGGGAGGGGACGATGCCTTCCTGGTGCTCTTGCAGAGCTCTGGCAGCAAATGAATGAACTACCTGCAAAGCACTCACTGTACTGAACAAATGGGGTCCCTGTTAAACAAATGTCCAGCATAATAGGGACAGTCACCACCTGGCCCCGGAGGCAGAGGGGAGTCACCCCAACACACAACCCCTGCAGAGACAGCTCCCTGGGGACTGCTCCAAGAAACTCTAGACATTTCAACTCCTGAGAACTGAAAGAAGTCACAGCAGTGCCCTTTAAAGCTGTTGATGGAGACCCTCGGACAGGAATGCTAGGCAACTCCTCTGTCTCCTCTTAATCACAGCCGTGGTGCGGCCTATGGGCCCAGGCTGGTGCAATTAAACACGCAGATACTGATTCTGGCTTGAGGCAGCTCACCTGGACCCGCCCAGGGCTCCTCCCTGGCCCGCTGGCCCCCAGGCTCCCAGCAGGTCTCTGCATGTTTCAGTTCTTACATTTCCGAGTGCCTCCATCGGACTCACGGAGCTCAAGAGCCAGCACAAATCTCCAAGGCCCGCTTCTCTGAACTGCTGGTGTGACGGCACCTCTCAGGGGCCCTAGTGCCTTTCCAGGGTCACAACAGAGCTTTTGTGACCTCTGGGCACCTCCACCTCTAGCAACTCCTGTTATGTTTTTTAATATATTTTAATGTGTTGGTATAACAATGCATATATCACTATTATATATTTAAATTTTTTCTTCCACCTAAAAGTTCACTTTTTTCCATTTTCTCCGGATTTTAAAAGAAGTTAAACATGTCCGTGCACCTACACACTGTGCCTATGGAGCCCGCGGCCCTGGTGCTCCGCCCCAGATGCAGGGGCTCTGTGCTTCCCCCTCCCCACTCAGGGGCCCACGCTTCCCTTCCGGGAACAGCTGCACAGCCTTGCCAGGGCTGGTGTCCCCCGGGCCAGCGAGATGTACCCTCCCAAGTCGGAATGCCCAAGCTGGGACCCCAACTCCACCAGGCACCACCCGAGGGACCCCGACCAAGGGACTTAACCCTCCAGGCCTCTGCCTCCTTGTCCATCAGTGGGAAAGGCCTGGCAGCTGCCTGTCCAGACGGCCAAGAGGACTGAGGAGCTGGAGGCGGAAGGCGCTCCCGGCACGCAGCTCACACTGCACGGTGTCACCACTGCTCCTCGGACCCCCCGCCCCCCGAGACTCCGGTGCAAACTGCCACTTCTCTCAGAGAAAGGGCACACAAAATGTCCCCGAGGAGCTCAGACCATCCACCCGCTCCAGGCCTCCAGACCCCCCGTCAGCCTCCTTGGGAGGCAGGGGTCCAGACTGAGAAGGCCTTATTTAGATGAGCGTGCTGGCTCTACAGGACAGACCAGTGAAGGGACCAGCCAGGACTCTACCCCAGACCCAGCTCCCCAAGTAACAGGAATGGCACTAATGCCATTGTCCCACTGTGGGGACAGCCACATCCAGGGCAGACTTGTCACCTGGTCCTTATTCCCCCATCACCTGCTGCAACTTGGGGCCACCTCAGGAGACTAAAGCAGGGACATTGGGGAAATTGCAGCAAATGGAGCACCAGGTCCAGGTTCACAGGTGTGTGGGACTGGAGCCACCAGCATCGCCACCCAGGCCTTCGTCCTCTCATCTCTAAAGCAGGGACAGTGAGAGTGACCTCTTGGCGTGGCTGCAACAACAATATCAAAGCTTATGGGAAACGACCAGCTTTTGGCATCGAGTGCCAGAAGGGAAGCACATCTTGGATTGGGCCTGCCAGTCTCCCTGGAACGCTTGGCAAAGAAGTCACAAGCTGTCATTAAACCAACAAATGCCGCTGCTCCTCTCGGGGGAGCATGCTAATGCGAGCTGCCCGCGTGAGGAGCAGCGAGGCTGCAAACCAGCCCGCGCACACGCAGCCTCTGCCCTGGCACCCCATGGCCGGCTGGCGGTTGAGAACCCTGCTCAGCACTCTGCCAAGGGCTCTATGAAGGAACCATGGTCCCTTGTGGACACTGTGTCGGCCATAATAAGGATGAGAGTCTCTTTCTGGGGTGCTCCCGACCCCCAAGCCATCTGTCAGGGCTTCCCAACCTGGAGAGTGTGGGTCCTAAGTCCACCAGCCCTGGAGGCTGACAGCCCGTGTGGCCTGAGATGTGTCCAGAGGCCTCCCCCTCCCACCCCAAGTGAGGGTCACTCACAGCATGTGGCCCGTGCTGAACCAGTCGGTCCTGGATGCTGATAAAGTCTGCCCGGCTATTTCTATGCCATGGAATAAATGCACCTTTGTGTAAGGTACATGGGGGTTTATCATGTGTCCCACCAATACTCACTATCCCCTCAAGGGCCTCAGGAACCTTCCTAAGTACTGGGAGATTTGGGAGTCCATAGACAATCCCAGCCTTTGAAAGGCTCACTGTTCATCTAGAGGACAGATATGTCCACAGGTTGCCCCGGCATCCCAGTAAGGACCGAGTGGCAGGGAATCCAGACAAGGAGTGACATCCACACTGCTTGCCTGCATGGTTGGGGCTTGCTGAGACTGGTCTGGATCAGAAAAGAGGAGGGCCAAAGTGTCTGTAATGACTCCCTTCTGAAAGATAATGCAAACTCCCAATAGTTTTTAAAGGAAAGAAAAAAAAAACAGGATGGCACAGTGAGAAATTCAGTTCTCTGGTCCAGCAAGATCCCACTGTTCACAGGGGGGCCACCTGCTGAGCACTAACACACTGCTGGGCTTACCTGGGAGTGGGTGCGCTCTCTGCCCATGACCTCTGGGCAGCTGAACAGTGCTGATGGGTACAAAGCCCCCTCACACGTCGTATGCCTGGGGAAACGAAGACACCAACTGACGTCCCCAGGCCCACGGCACCCGCGGAGGTCAAAGCTGGCATTCCCACCCTGCCTGCTGGACTCCAAGGCCCAGGCCTTTCCCCCGCGCTCTGCCTGGGCAGACACACAGGATGGACACCCGGGAGAAGGTCACTTCAGGACTGAGTCTTAGGAGAAAAACAGGCACCACACATCCGAGGCTCCAGCCGTGATTTCCAGGCTCACTATCAGTTCAAAGTGCATGGAGGGGAGGCAGCAGCCGGCTCTAAATCAAAGGAGCAGTAAAAGAGCCTCTGGCTCCAGTTTAATTTGAGAACGGCTGAAGGAAAGACGCCTATGACACGGCCCAAAACGACGGGTGAGGAAGCACAGTCTTGGGGGCCAGATGTGCAGTGCTTCTGAGCGTCTGTGTACATCTGTGCACACAGGTGGCTGAAGGAAGTCACTGGTCTTGCACAGATTGATGGCACCCCACCCCATTCTTAACCATCATTAAGAAGCGCCAGAGGACACAGCAACCTTTAGGTGGCTCAGTGCGGGTGGGAGCTCAACTCCCTTCAGCTTCGTCTCAGAGAAGAGCCCCTTCATCCATGAGCAGTGCTGCCAACGACGACAGACGCATCTGTGAGGGGTGATAACAGAGAGACAGAGACAGAGATGCCGAGACTCACAGCAGACCACCACGACCAGAGGCACTGACCCCCTGAAAACCCACTAAAATGACAGCAAAGGAATTTAAAAATGCACAGACCCGCCGGGCGTGGTGGCGCATGCACTTTGGGAGGCTGAGACAGGAGAATCACAAGTTCAAAGCCAACACCGTGTCTCTACATGAAACACAAAATAGGGCTGGGGATGTGACTCAGTGGTTGAGTGCCCCTGAGTTCAATCCCCAGTACCAAAAATAAAATAAATAAAATCCACAGACCCACAGAATTAAGGAGAAGAGGGAGGACTCATCTGTTAAAGACAGGAGCACAGAACACGACTGAGGAAGTAGGAACAGAAAGTGGGGTGGGGAAACTAGCCAAGGAGGGAGGCTGCCCGCCATGCACCATGGGACAGTTTACAACAGCCATGTTGTGGAGCCAGCCGGTGCCCTTCGGAGGATGAAGGGATGAGGAAATGCGGTGCACACACAACAGAGTGTTTTTCTGCCCCAAGGAAGAACAAAAACATGCCATCTGCTGGAAAAGGAACAGAACTGGAGGTCTTCATGCTAAGCAAAGTAAGTGAAACTCAGAAGACAAGCTTCTCGTGTTTTCTCTCATGTGAAATCTAGAAGAAAAAAAGAGGACATGAGCGTAGAAGGGGCACTCTTGTTGGAGGGGCAGCTACACATGATCAAAGTATGTGCATGAACATGCCACAATGGGACCTGTTATTCTATAGAATTAAGATGTATGAATAAAACACAGACTTCAAACCTGAAAATACCAAATGCAGCAGACATAGGAGGGAAATAGAGCTGAAAAAGCCCTGCACCCAGGAGGAAAGCTGGAACTGCAGTCATGCAATACAAACTGCAGCAGAGGCTCTGGGAGAGCTGTCCCCAGAGAAGTTAAAACAAAGGAGAACTTGGCTGTAAAGTCAATGTGAGAAAAACCTTGAAAAATATTTAAGACACAACAAAGGTAATTAGTTAAAAAAAGAAAGGCAACTATAAACTTCTGAAGAAAAACAGAAATAAAACGTCATCTTCATAACTATTTGGCTCCAAAAAGAACAACATTTATATAGACTAAATAATGTAATTCTATTGATTTTACCAAGTACAGCAAAAATAACAATTTTCTGAAGGGGAGGGAAAGAGGTATGGATCAAAATGAGACTAAACCTTGCGAAGCATGGCCAGAAATCTGAATTGACAATGACTGAAATTGATCAATTCAGAACTGATTTCCAAATACAACTGAGACCATACAATGTTTGTCTTTCTGTGTCTGGCTCATTTTAGTTAACATAATGTCCTTTAAGACCATCCATGTAATCACAAACGACACTACTTCCTCCTTTTTCATAACTGAATAGTATTTCAAGTTAATGTCATAGAAGTTGGGTACAGTTAGCAGGTAAGATACAACAGTTAGGAGGGGAAAGTTGTGGTGCTGGATTGCACAGTGGGATGTCTACAGCCAATAGTAATGCATGGGGTGTTTCAAAAGACTAGAAGGGAGGGTTTTGGATGTTCTTACAACTAAGAAATGATCAATACTTTGGAGCATGGATATGCTAATTACCTGATTTGATCATTACACAATGTATGTGTGTATCAAAACATCACAATGTACTCATAAATATATATAATTACTATATGTCAATTAAAAAAGAACTAGCAATATATACATGTTTCCTGGGCCCTAGTGGTAACCACCCCTGGAGGCCTGAAGCTAAGAGAATCCAAAGCTGTTACCTGTGGGAGTGAACGGCAGAAAGTGATTTTTTTTTTCCATTTTAAGTCTCTCAGCACTATTTCATGTTTTTAATCACAAACATGATCATTTTAAATTACATGCATTTCAAGATCCTTAGGCGTGTGTGTGTGTGTGTGTGTGTGTGTGTGCATGACTCCCTTCATGTGTGAGATCAGATGTGACCTGGTAAAGTCATGAAATGTCCCAATGATCACCCCACACTTAAAGAGAGTGGGGTGATATCCTCAGAAAATGGTGGGGCGTGGAGGGGAGGAGGTAAGGGAACTGCTTTTCTCTGCTGCTTGGTTTCATTTTACTACAAGCATGTATTGCTTTGTGGTTTGGGGTTTTTTTTGTTTGGTTGGTTTGGTTTGGTTTGGTTTGGTTTGGTTTGGTTTGGTACTGAGGATTGAACTCAGGGGCACTCCACCACTGAGCCACATCCCCAGCCCTATTTTATGTTTTATGTAGAGACAGGGTCTCACTGAGTTGCTTAGCGCCTCGCCATTGCTGAGGCTGGCTTTGAACTCGCGATCCTCCTGACTCAGCCTCCCAAGCTGTTGGAATTACAGGCGTGCACCACCTTGTCCAGCTTGTGGGTTTTTTTGATGGGGCTGGGAGAGAGTCAGGAATCCAGAAGATGCCAGGCCAGGGTGTGAGGCAGACTCAAGAGAAGGAAGGAACGTGGACACACTTGGGGGCCCAAGGATGTCTCTGGTCTGAGCACAGAAATGGGACTTGTCACAAGCCACCCCACCCCAGCCACGCAGGCGAAGCCTCAGCAGAGACTAGCCTGGGGATCCATCAGCTGAAATTCAATAAGCAAGCCGCCCATTCGCTGCCAGGCCCAGGAACAGCCGAGCTGCTGTGGATCCCTCCCCGCGGAGGCGCTTAAGTGGAATGAACATACTAATTTCATTTTTCTGCTCCAACCAGCCAAACGAGATTGCCAAAGTTTTGCTGAGACGCCAGCCATGGGGGAGATGAAATAAGCCTCATCCCCAGGGGCTGTCGCCTCCAGAAGTGATTCTCTCGTCAGGTTTGCATCCTTGCCAACCCCAATGTTGACAGAGCTGGGGGGGAGCCTGTGCCTTGCCCCCCACAGCGATCAGCCGATGCTCCGCCTCTGGGTCTTGCACCCAGCACAGCAGACGGGACCGGCACCAGGGATCCTGGGGACAAGGGTTGGGCTCGAAAAGGCCAGAATTCTACGGGATCCCTCCCCTTGGAAAGGAGGTCCCTGGACTCCTGGCAAATCAGAGAAGGTTCTCAAACTTCTCATCATCCTAAAACTTAAGTGTGAACTTCCTGCCTACACCTTTAAATGGCTGTCCGCCAGCCAGGGGGGACCTGAGCCAGATTCCACCCACAGCAGCAGCAGCAGCCTCGAGCACGGCACTCTGAGCGCTATCGCAGTGCCCCACATACACAAGCTCAGTTACACCTCGCGAGGACCCTGTCAACAGCAGACTGCCATTATCCCCATTCAGTAGACGAGAAAAATAAGGCACAAGGTCACACAGCTAAAACATGGCAGAGCCGGCATTTGAAACCAAGCAGTGTGACTCCAGAGTCCACATCCTGACTCTCTGTATCTCCACTTGTATAGTTAAAAAATATTGAGAAATAACCCACATATCACACAATTCACCCATTTAAAGTATACAATCCAATGGTTTTTAGTTTGTTCAGTTGTGAAACCAACACCATAATCTATTTTAGAACGTTTTTATCACCCAGAAAAGAAAGTATATGACTTTACTCCCCGTTTCTCTCCCACCCACCACCACCTACCCCCCACCACACCCAGTCCCCCACCCTCTACAATCACTCATGTACTCTACGACAAAGTGTTTGACTGTCCCGACCCCGTTTATTTATTAGAGCCATAGAGATCATAGTGGCTGGGCTCATACAGACAAACTCATGTGTGCAATGGACATGTTTTATATTCTTTCTGTTTAACTGCACCTACGCACCCACGAGAAACACTCAACATTGAGATCACCAGGGAAATACAAGTTAAAGCCAGGTTGTGATGTCACCTTACCCTGCTAGAACAACCAGCATCAAGTAGATGAGAGCCTTTGGTTTTGGGGGATGGGCTTATTTTACTTAGCATAATATTCTCCAGCTCCATCCATTTATTGCAAATGCCATAATTTCATTCTTTATTAGGGCTGAGTAATATTCCATTGTGTATATATACCACATTTTCTTTATCCACTCATCTGTTGAAGGGCACATAGGCTGGTTGCATAGTTCAGCTATTGTGAATCATATATAACTAAAAAGAACAAGTAAAAAATAAAAATAAAAAAAGATGAGAGCCAGCACGTGCTGGCAAGGGTGTGGAGGGGCCTGGAGGGGAACCTGGCACACTGCTGGCAGGGACATGCACTGCTGGCCAGGTCACGCACTGGGACAAATGTTAGGCAAATGAACTGAGGCTCCTTGAAATGTGGAAATGGAGCCACCCCTCACATGCTGAACAGGCATCTAAGCTCAGCTTCTTCCAACTGAACCTCGGGTCCTGTGTGCATCCCCAACAGGGAAGCCCCTGGGACCTCTCCTCAGGTAAGGAGGATGCCCCCTGCCCTGCTGAGGCCCGCAGCCCCAAAAGCACCTTGGACATCACTCACTCCATAGCTGCCCTGTCGGAAAAGCCCTCCCGCAGCTCTCTCCAACCTCCCCCAGCTCCTGTGTGCACAGTCCAAGCCACATCTTGGCGGCACACCCCGCTGCTTCCCCTGGTCCAGTCCTCTGCCTCTGACTATCACTAACCCTAACATGGAAGCCAAATCATCCAGCTCACTGGGCCACACACTCCAAGCTGCAGCTCTTCCCGTGGTTTCCAGCTCCCTCTGCAGCCTCCTGACGCTCCTCACGGAGTCCCCCCTGCAACGGCACAGACCCTGCTGCCCTTCCCCACACGACCTCCTCTGGGTCCCTGCATCTGCTGCCCCTCTGCCTGGAAGGCTCTCTCCTCAGACCCCAGAATGCCCCACGTTTCCTCCACATGATGGTACCATCCTCTCATCTCTGAGCACCCTGCTGAAATCAACATCCCCCTCAGCCCTGGGTCCTACAATCCCCCTTCTCTGCTTGATTTTTCTTGAGAGTAGCTAAAACCTATAATAGTACCCAGCACCAAGTAGATGCCCAATAAATCAATCTTCAATGGAAGAACGAATATACCATTTCTGAAGCACAGGCCACAATTTTTAGGATACTGATAGATGCTATTTAAAAAGCTAAGTAAATTACACAAATTTCTTCAGTCCAGGAATATGAGACCCTTTAATGATCTCAGCAAACAGCATTTCCTAAATTTATTTAATCTCAGGATTCTCTTGTCAAATTATTGTTTCTTGGGCTGGGGTTGTAGCTCAGTTACAGAGCATTTGCCCCACATGTGTGAGGCACTGGGTTCGATCCTCAGCACCACATAAAAACAAATAAAGCAAAATGAAGGTATTGTATCCATCTACAACTAAAAAAAAATTTTTTTCAATTACTGTTTCTTGGGAAATTCCAGGATAATGAGATACAGGCGTGGCTAGCTGCAGTAGGAAAGTGTCCAGAAGGAGCTCTGGTATGGGTGGGTAAAGGTGTTTCCATCCATGTGCCAGCTCCAGAGTGCTGCCTAAACAGGCATCCTGCAGATTTGGGGCTGGGATCAATTAGTAATGTCTGCACGGGGTTCAGTAGGGCCAGACAACATCACAGGCATCTGCCTTCCCTGAACAGAGACTTAAATATACAAAAGTAACAGGCCATAAAATCTCACAGATCCCATCTCCAGGATTCTGAAAGCTGCTGTTTTGCTAATCAATAGATGAAACATGATTTTTAATGAAGTCCCAGGAAACATCCAGAAATACAGAGTTGAGAAGAAACATAGCAATATATTGCTTACCAGCAGCTCCCCGTCGATCATCCTGTCCTCCATAGAAGTAAGCGGCCCCAGTGGAAGATGGAAATCAGGTATTCCAGAGGCTCCTTGAGAAGAGTCCCCACCAAGGTTTTGCTGATCAGCATAAAAGCCCAGGAAGTACAGCTGTACCTCACCTTCCTATGAGCCCAGCTTTGTAATTAAGCATAGCAGGTAAACCAGGCTCCACACAGACTCCAACACATGCCCCTTTTGGTAGCAAACTAATGTGACTAGCTGGCATCCGTGAGGCCACCAACTCAGACTTCCTCATGAAGGAAAACTGTCACTCAGGCCACCTGCAAAGCCCCATGGGAAAACGCTGTACCCTACAAACTGCAGATGACCAAAACCTACCCAATCAATGAGCAAAAAGACGGAGCAGCCAACAGGTAAGACAGGGATAGATGAGCTCATGAAGCAAGATCCAAATGGCCAATAACCTGCCCCAGAAGTTCCAGGTCCCTGGGAGCAGGGAACGTGCAAAGGAAAACGCTCTTCTGTGGGTTCTGAGGCCATCTCTTTACCTTTCTGCCACCCATCCTCCAGGTCTCCTCTGAAATTCTTCTGCAGAGATCCGATTTCCTCCTCGGCTTGTACCATCCATTATGATAGATTTATTTGTGTGTTTAAGAGTTTAATTTCTGTCTTCCCGCTAGCCCACGAGCTCCATAAAGGGAGCAATCAGGTCTGATTTACTCACTACAATGTCCCCAGGACTTAGGACGCTTGGCAATAGTAGGTGCTTAATAAACTTTTGTTCGGTGGACAGACGGATCGATAGATGGATGGACAGATGGATGGATGGATGGAGAGCACCAAGCTCTGTGCAGCCCTGGGATAGGATTCCACGTCCACGTTCAGATCCTCAAGACAGACCAGCCTCCCCTAGTGCACACAGAGCACAGCTGCTGCCTTCCATTCCTACCACCTCATCAGTGTAAAACCTGGGAGAGGTGTGCAGAGCTGCGAGCAAGCCCACCGCTGCCCAGAGATGAGCGCAGGCGAGGACTTAACACCTCAGAGCAGGAGCGTTGCTGGGGAGCCTCCTGATTTACGGCTCCTGGAAGCTATGGAGCATCCTACCAATGTGTAAATTCTCCCAAAACTTAAGCCTTTAAATTCTACTGCACCGGAGCTGTCAGACAGCAATATTTTGTGAGCTACAGATTCCAATAAAACTCACTCTGGGTTGATGAAGCCTTCCTTGGTAGCCTGAGGGCTGATATATGAATAATCTGCCCACATTATGCCGCGTCACTTAAATATTCCTTTGGAGATTTGTCAGAAGAAAATTTAAGTAAAATTAAAGTTCAAATGGAAATGAAAAATTAAGTTATGATCAAAGCTCTAATCTCATATTGGATTTTTTTTTTGAACCGTAGAGAAAAGTCCCATTTAAGATTTCCTGTTTTATATTTATAGATCCAAATGGAGGTATTCCCACCGTGCCTTGTTTAAAAGGCTGATACGCAGGGGTGGGCCTCCCCCTTTATTCAGATGCAGAACCTACCTCCAGGGGAGAAACAGCATCTCAACTGCTATGGCAATCCTATTTTAATCATTTTTGCTTTATTGGAATTTTCATAGGCGTCCAGCTACAAGAGATTCAGAATTAATCTAAGTCATAAACAAAGCAAAAAAAAAAAATGGAGAGGGATGGGGTGAATGATAATCAACACCCAGCAGGCAGGGCTCCTCTTCCTGAATCATATGCTGGGGTTGGGAAAGGAGAGGGGACCCACGCACCCTCTGTGAGGGGCTGCTGAGTCAGGAGAAGTTTATCTGAGACACCGGAGCCTTGACTTCCACAAGCAGTTGTCCCCAGGGTTTGGGAAGGTCTCTTGCCTCTTCCAGACAGAGGGGAGCAACTGTGATAGAAAGACAGCAGCAGAAGCCTGGAAGCCCCTGGAGAGAGAGGGCTTGACCGTGGAGCCCAAGGCAGCCTGCAAGACAGCGCTTGCCGCAGACAGAGCCTCCTGTGGCCTGTCTGCAAATAACCCTCTGCCAAGGCAGCTCATGTGCTGAGGCCTGACAGCAAATCCCAGGAGAACACAATATCCAGTGTGCCCTCTGCTGCAGGGATCCATCAACACCATGATGATCATATTAATGAAGCTAGCGAAGTGTCCTCTCAAGGCTCTGAGTCAGAGCTTAAGGCAGCTTCATTCCTGAAGCAAAAATAATAGTTTTCTAGCTTAAAAAATTCTTCATCATCCAAAAAAAAAAATACTAAAAAAGCACACATAGAATCATATATATGTGTTGGAGATATAGATAAGTGTGTGTGTGTATTTTGGAGATAGATACACACACACACACACACACACACATCCAAAAGAAGGTGACAAATGAGTAATGGAGGAACAGAAAAGAGGATACAAATTGAAAATAAAAGCCAAGATAGTCGGGGCACAGTGGCGCACGCCTGTAATCCCAGCAGCTCAGGAGGCTGAGACAGGAGGATCATAAGTTCAAAGCCAAACTCAACAACTTAGTGAGGTCCTAATCAACTCAATAAGACCCTGTCTCTAAATAAAATATTTTAAAAAATGTCTGTGGATCAGTGGTTAAGCACTCCTGGGTTCAATCTCTGGTATAAAAAAAAAAAAAAAAAAAGCCAGATAGCAGACCTAAACTCTGCTCTATCAGTGATTACATGAAATGTAAATGGCATAAACACTCAATGTACAAGGCACAGATTGACAAATCAAACAAATAAGCAGGATCAACTGTATGCTATTTATAAGAAACATTTTTAAATATAAACACACAAAGGATTGGAAAATATATATCATGCCAATTCATCATTAGTGAGCTGGTGTCCCATGGATAATATCAGACAAAACAGACCTTGAAGGCTGGAGTTGTGGCTCAGTGGTAGAGTACTTGCCTAGCATGTGTGAGGCACTGGGTTCAATTCTTAGCACCACATAATAAAAAAATGAATAAAATAAAGTTCCATCAACAACTTTAAAAAATATATAGTTTAAAAAAAAAAACAGACCTTGAGACAAGGAGTTTTACTAGAGATGAAAACAATCATTTCACAATGATAAAAGGGTCCATGTACAAACAAGTATTTCCACTGCGCCTACCAACTGGGCTTCAAAAGGTGTGAAGCAATAATTTAAAGAACTAAAGGGAGAAATAGACAAATCTACCAATTGTAGGGCAACATTCTAATACCTCATTCTGAGTAAATGATAAAGCAACTATTAAAAAATCAATGAGGAAGCTGGGCGTGATGGCGCGAGTCTGTAATCCCAGCACTTAGGCTGAGACAGGAGAATCGCAAGTTCAAAGCCAGCCTCAGCAATGGCAAGGCACTAAGCAACTCAGTGAGACCCTGTCTCTACATAAAACACAAAATAGGGCTGGGGATGTGGCTCAGTGGTCGAGTGCCCCTGAGTTCAATCCCCATTCCAAAAAAAAAAAAAAAGAGAGAACATCACTGCAGATCATACAGGTACTTAAAGGATAAGGAGGATATAAAATGAACAACCTCTTGTCAATAATTTCAACAGCCTAGATGAAATGGACAAATTCCTTGAAAGATACAAAGTACCAAAACTGAGAAAAAAAAGAAGAAATAGGAAGCCTTACAGCTACTAAATAAAATTTGTAATTTAACATTTTCCCACAAAGAAAAGCCCAGTTCCAGATGTCTGCTAAATTTCATCAGCTGTTTAAGAAATAAATATTACTCACATTCTTTTCAAAAATAATGGGATAGAAATCATTCCAACTCATTTTATAGGCTATCATGTGCACACACCAAATGAAATCATACACCAATATTCTTCATCAGAATTGATTGAGAAACCCTCAGCAAAATATTTGCAAATCAAATCCAGTAATATTCAAAATGATAATACAGTAAGAGCAAATGAGATTTTTCTTAGGAACACAAAACTGGCAATACTCAAAAGCAATTCAAGTAAGTCAACACATTAAGGAAAAAAGGGTGAAAAATCTTGTGATTTTTTTAACAGATGTAGGGAAAATATTTGACAGAATTTAACACCCATTCATAATTTTTTTGGAACCCTCAACAAACTAGGAATAGAAGGAAAATTCCTCAGTGTGATTAAGAGTGTCTATTTGGAAAATACATATAACTAACATTATATTTAGTGATAAAACAATGAATACTTTTCCCTTAAGATGAGGAGTAAGGCAAGAACATCCATTATCACCACTTCCATTCTAAGTTTTACTTAAATTCCTGGCTAGTGCAATAAGGCAAGAAAAATAAACTAACAACATAAAATTACAAAAGAAATATGCAGAACTACCACTGACTGAAAATGACATGATTGTGTAGAAAGCTCTGATAAATTCAAGAAAATATCACCAAATAAGTTAGTTATATATTGACCTTATTTATATCACTTAAATAAGTTAGTTATATATTGACCTGGTATCTGGAAATATGGCTAACTTATTTAATGATTTGGTGATATTTCCAGATACAAGATCAATATATAAATATGAATGAAATTTTTATGTACTAGCAATGAACCATTTGGAAAATAAAATTTTAAAATAATGCTATTTTAAAGAACATCAAAAGATATCACATAACTCGGAATAAATCTAAAATCAATATTTGCAAAACATCCACATTGAAAATTACTTTAAAAAGAGATAAGTAAATGGACATACAAAGCATATTTATGGGTTGGAATATTTAATTCCCCCCCAAAATATCTATAGATTCATCCCAAACACAATCTCAACAGTTTCTTGTGAAACTTGATATGATTCTGATATTTATACAGAAATATAAGCAACTGAGAATGCCCAAAGCAATCCTCAAAAAGGAGAACAAAGTTCAAGGACTTACCCTACCTGGCTTCAAGTCTTATAATGGTCACATTAACCAAAAGAGAGTACTACTGGCGTAAGGATGGACAATCGGTGCAAAGAACAAATTAGTTCAGGAGCACACCCACACGTGTGCAGTCAATTGGTTTTTGACAAAGACAGATCACTTCAATGAGCAGAAGAATAGCCAGATGTCCACATAGGGCCAGGGGAAGGGAATTCTTGCTTCCACTAAATGCCATACAGGAAAATCCATTTGAAATGGATCAGAAACCCAAACACAAAGCTGAAACCATAAAACTTCTATGAAGAAATGCAGAGCACACCTCAGAACCTTGCAGGAAGCTAAGTTTCCTAGATGAGATACAAAAGGCACTGACCAAAAAATAAAATCAAATGGAAAAGACCTCTAAAATTCTAAATGTGTGTTCATCAAGAGACGCCATGAAGCAAGCCATTAGGCAAGCACGGTCTGGAAGAAAATATGTGCAGTACATGAATCTGGCAATGGACCGCTGTCCAGAATATCCAAGGGACCCTTATCATCAAAAATTTAAAACAATAACCCAGTTAAAAGAATAACAAAGACTTGCACATAAACTTCCAAAAGGAGATATGGAAATAGGCAGTGTGCACAGAAAAAAAACTACTCAATGTCATGAGTCATGGAGAAAATGCAAATTAAAACCATGTCAAAAGACCACTGCATGGTGATTGGATGATAAAAAATAAAGGCACTGAGCAATGTTGGTGAGCAGGGTACCCCCACTGTGGAAAACTGCTGGGTGACTTCTTTTTTTTTGGTACTAAGGGTTGAACTCAGGGGTACTCGACAACTGAGCCACATCCCCAGCCCTATTTTGTGTTTTTATGTAGAGACAGGGTCTCACTGAGTTGCTTAGCACCTGCCATTGCTGAGGCTGGCTTTGAACTCGCGATTCTCCTGTCTCAGCCTCCCTAAGTGCTGGGATTACAGGCTTGAGCCACTGCGCCCGGCTGCTGGGTGACTTCTTACAATGTTAAACACGCCTCTACCCTCCGACTCCACAGGGAAAGAAGCCTGTGTTCACAGAGGTGCACCAGTGACTGTTGATACGGGTTGTATTCATGACAACCAAACACAGGAAACATGGGTCCCTCGATTGGAGGACGCACAGACAGCGATATACACCAGGGGTTGCCGCTCATCTAGAGAAAGTTAAGAGAAGACCCTCTGACACACTTCACAGATCCACGTGTCAGGCAGGAAGGAGACCCTGTTAGATCATTCCACTTACAGAGTCCAAGAACTGGCACATTTAATCTTCAGCAATGGAAATTAGAACAAGGTCACCTCTGGGAGGCGCCAGGATGGTGCCAGGGTCACCGGAGAATCTTCCCCGGCAATGGAAACGTTGGGAGCTTCATGTGACATGGTGGTCACGATGGTATGCTCAATTGTGCAAACTCATCAGAACGAACACTGAGTTCTAAGCATTTCATGATGTGCTTTTTAAAACCGCCCAGAACCCACAATTCCAGTCCTCGCAGGTGAGTTTGAGCCTGCGCTCTGCAGGGCGCCAAGTCTGCCAGTGCTTGCTGTGGTCTTCATTTCCTTTCCGTTTCTTTTCCTGAGTTTCTCCCAACCAGGCAGCCCCTGTCAAGCCACATCACTAAGCTTCACGCCGTTTCCAGGGCCAGACGCCAAGAGCAAGAAAGAAGGTCTCGGCTTTGGGGCCCCCTAGAAATCCAGACACCATCATCTGGAGACATTTCCCACTAAGGTCCCTGAAAGAGCTGATAAGAGCTGATCTTACTATTACTTTGAAATTAAATACGCTGTCTCATTACAGCTCTCTTACTGAGATGACAAATCAGCTGTCTATAATGCGTTCCATGGTGACCACAGGATTTTGTTTTATTAGATTCAACATGCAATAATTAGAAATTTTCACATAAAAACCGAGACTTCTGAACTTTCTTAAACCATTAGTCAATCTAGTCACCATCAACAGGGGCTAAAATGTGACTGCATTTTTCAAAGACAGTTGATCCCTTTTTTTTTTTTTTTTACTTAAATGCATTTCTTCTAAAGGACACGTCGTTCACAGCTATGACCGAGGAAACGACTTCAATGGCAACATCACGATGGCATTCAACTCTAACTGGACCCTGTCACCTGAAGAAGACACCCGATGCCCCTGCTCTCTGTGCTGCAAGGGCTCCACGTCTCCAAGACATGTTTGCACCTGTCAGACTGTGATCTTGACACAGTCGTGAGGATGAGAGAGAATCAAGGAGGGATTGACATCATCATGGGGTAACTACCATGCTACCTAAGCCCAGCCTGTGCAGCACCGGCCATCAGCCCCTGGTCCACCCACGACCTCCTTTATGTAACCAGTATCATCTGTCCTCACGTCGCTAAACTGTGAGCTCCCTGAGAATAACAGGTAGGTCTTACTGGCTTGGTTTTTGTTTGTTTGTTTGTTCTTTCCATGCTGGGGATTGAAGCCAGGGCCTCACACATCCCAGGCAACTGGTCCATCACTGAGCCACACTCCCAGTCCTCTGATACTTTCCCAGAAGACACCTCAAATTGGAGTAAAGATGCTGCCTTGTATGTGAAGTCACCCCGAATCTAACACCCCACATGCTCAAGGCAGGTCCAGCTGGGAAGTGGACAGAGCCCAGGGGTAGGTCTCAAGGCGGGAAGCGGGAGGCACCCTGAGAAGAACACAGGAGGAGCCTGGGGCCCCAGAGGGAGATGCCCCCGCCCAGGAGACTGTGGTCAGCACTGAGTACAGCGCGAGGGCTGCAAACCATGAACAACAAACAGCTCTGGAGCCTGTGGGCCCCACCCTCCCTAAGGAGTGTATACGGATGCTCCCGTGGATTTCTGCACAAAATCCCACAAGGAAGAAAGCATAGCTGTTCCCCATTATTCCACTAAGTCTGCAGAAATGTCACGCGGCCATTGACAACTAACGAGAACTGAGGTTCGCGGCATTTACAACTAAGGAAGAGGCGGAAGCCGACTCTGAACCTCACTTCAGAGCTGTGTCCTCAGCTCCCCGGAGGTCGGCACTGGGAGGAAGCGCAGTGGACCATGGTCACTGTTCTTTCCTCCTGGGAGTTCCCCACACAGATGCCAATCCTGTGACCCTGGACACCTGTGCCAGAGAACCTCTGATAAGTGACAACTCCGTGAGAGCTCCAGGGGAAGGACCACCCAGCTCTATGGCCAGGCGCACTAATCGCGCTGTCCAGCGGCTGACATGAGCAGGGCCCAGCAGTGGACAGAGGGGAAGCCAGATCTACGGGGGAGGTTCTCAGGTGGTCGTCCTGATGGTGGGTTTTGGTTCAGTGCCGTCCTGGGCCCCCACAAGACTCAAACTCAGGAGGCCAGCACTGGAAACAGGAATTACGGTTGATTAACAAGGATCCCAGGGCATTCTGAGGCAGGTGGTCTTTAAACGGCAATGAAAAAAATTACCCCCCAAAAAATGGGAATGGGAATAAAGAGACTCAGTCGTGCTAGAGACCAGGAGAACATGAAGGCATCTATTCCCAAGATTCCTGGCCCCAGATGCACGTTAGAGTCACCTGGCAAGATCTGAACCCCTGTGCCAGGGCTCTGTACCCCAGACCAGTTACTCCAGAATCTCTAAGGGTCAAACATGGCCAATGCTTTTTAAATGAGATAAAAGTGTGCAAGGCACAGAAGTTGCCACTCAAAGGAACACAGTGGCATTGGGGCACTCCAGTGTCGCACCTCCCTGAACCCCACCTCCAGCCAGTCCTGAGACACTCCATTCCAGTCCCAGAATAAAGCCTGTTGCCATCAGGCTCCCTCTCCACGCCCGCTTCCCCACCCTGGAGAAGCACTCATCTGCTTCCATCCCTGCGGATCTGCCCCTTGCGGACGCCTCCTCTAACCGACCTCATCCCATATATACCAGCGCCAAAAGGGGGCAGCAACTCAAAGATTCATCCATGGATAAACAAATGGGGCGCATCCCAGGACGGTATTTTTCAGCCATGAGGGACCAACACATTCTGCCAACTGAAAGAGAGCCTCGGGGTTGTGCAAGCCCCCAGGGGTCCACGGCAGTGTTAAGGTAAGCAATGGATATGGTCCAACCTGGACAAATGGGGGCGGGGAGCGGGGGGACCATCCTCTGGTGAGGACCTGTGTGGATGCTGAGCGGGGGAAGGGGTGCAGGGCCACAGCAGCAGCCCCCATCTCGGCACCTTGATCCTCAGCCTGTCCATGGTTTCATGGGATCTTCTGGGTCCCAGATGCAGACAAGGAGCCCAGAGAGCCACCGACTGCAGAGAAAATGAGGAGTGATTCCCTTGGTATAAAGAGACCCATCACAAGACCCTCACTGGATCCCAGTCATGAGCCCAGCTTGACTTTCCAGGTTCCAGAAAGCCCTAAGCGCTGCCCAAGTCAACGTGGGACGCCTGGGAGTGGATTTGAGAGGAAGGAGTTTTCTAAACCCACCCTGATAAGAACTCCAGAGGAGTCGCCCGGCTGCCTGCCCTCCCCCCAGGGCAAGTGCTGGCGCTGGAGCACATATTTGCATCAGGTTTTAATGGAAAATATGGTCATGTCACTCACAGGAAAAACAAATCACAGCCCACACAGGAGCTGGGGCTTAATAACGCGGCTGAGTGTCGGCGGAGGCTTTCCGCAGCAATATTAAACCTGGAAACCCAGCAACGCCTCTGCCAAGCGATTTGGGGGAAAATGGAGATGTTCTCTACCCTCCTGCATGAAGGGGTTCAGCCAGAAACACCAAATGCACTGGCAGCTGGGGGCCCTGAATGAAAGCGCGGATGGTCCTTTAGCCGCAGGCCAGAAGGGGGGCTGCACCAAAATAACAAGGCAGGTGCAAATCCAGACTCGGCTCCCCAGGCAAGCCAAGCTGTTTTCATGGGCCTTCCTGGTGGCATTCTGTGCTTCTCACGGAAGAAAATGAGCATCCCTCTGCAATGAATTACCACCGAAAATAAGTAAGCTCAGAACACCAGGCAGGAAGGAGCTGGTGACTGTGCAAAAAGGCACCGCCACAGGGATTCCAATTCCCCGTCACCATCACCAACACACACACACCCTGGAGCCACGTCCGTCAGGAGTGTCAGGAGAAGACGGGTGAGAACGGTGGGATAATGAGCATAAGAGAAATTCTATAGCGTGGCCCACGGTGCTGACGCCCACATGCTTTCTTGTCCAAGAAGCAATTTACCTGCAGCCCTGCCTGGCCAAAGTGGACAGGACACGTCACACTCAGCAAACTGCAGGTTCACTGCAGGAGAAAGGCAGGCCTGAGATGATGTCCACGGGAGGAACCCGGGAGACTCTGGGAGATAAGGAGAGCTCCTGCTCACCATGAAGTCTGTAAGAATGTGTGGCTAAGAATCCAACTAGAACAGGTCAGCACAGGCCAAGGTGACCTAGAGTTGCCATGACAGTGGGGACTTGAAAGTCTGATGTCACTTTGCTGTCAGTAAAAAGTCAAGAGGTAGACCTGGGCAGGACTCTCTGGAAACTTCTCTGGGATCCCCAATAAAACTAAAGTGCAGGAGAGGCACATTGTCCCTGTTTTCCCTGAGGGGACCCCCCCTCTCCCTTGAGAGTGTCCTCTTCCCCTTTCCTAGCCCTTCAAGAAACTCGCTCCTGCGGGGCACAGTGGTGTGTACCTGTAATCCCAGCACTTAGGGAGGCTCAGACAGGAGGATCGCGAGTTCAAAGCCAGCCTCAGCAACGGTGAGGTGCTAAGCAACTCAGTGAGACCCTGTCTCTACATAAAACACAAAATAGGGCTGAGGATGTGGCTCAGTGGTCGAGTGCCCCTGAGTTCAATCCCTGGTGCCAAAAAAAAAAGAAAGAAACTTGCTCCTGTTACTCTGAGTGACACGTCTGAACTCTTTCTGGCTTGGTCACAAGAATCAGGGTTTGGAGAGGGGTCTTCACTTGCCTCAGCTTCTTGGAAGGCCCCAGCTCCGTGACAGGGGGACTCACATGGCGGACGAGCCAGGTCTTTTGTTGTTGCTGTCCCCGTGCCTCCTCCAGCTGGCCCAACCCACACCCAGGGCCAGGTGCTGCTCCTCCCTCCTCCTCTCCCAAGCCCACCCTCCCGACACCTGCCTAGAACAAGGAGTCTCCCGACTGGTGCCTCAGCTTTCCCTCACCTGGCACCATCTGTCCTCCACACAGAGACCAAAGGGAAGGCCTTATCCAAGCAGACCACTGTCCTCGAGGGCTCTGCTGCTCTGTCAACAGCAAGGCTCGCCCGGGAGCTCGGGGCCCACACACCGTGCCTGCAGCCTGCGCCTTCCCCAGTGGGGAAGCTGGGACGGTGGGCGGCTAGGTGGGTGCTCTAAGTGACACCTTACACGGGACGACCCAGCCCCACCTCTGCAGCCCCGTTGCTGACCTCTCACCTGCCCTTCCAGCCCCTCGGACGTGTTCCTCACCCTGAAGGCTGATCCTCACTTCTCTACCCAGTGACTCCACCCCAGGCCTCCCCTAAGGACCATCTCATCACAAAGACGAGGACATCTGATGTGATAGTGTAACTGAACCATGGCTCCCAGGCCAGCAATCCATCCATTTAAAGTGAACAACTCGGTGTTTGGGGCATGTCTGCAGCTGGGCGACCACCACTACGATCCCATTTAGGACCTTTTCATCACCCCACACAGAGCAGCAACCATGACCAGTCACTCCTAGCTCCTTCCAAGGCTCTGGCCTGGGCAGCCTCTAATCTACTCCTGTCCTGAGGATCTGCCACATGGAATCGTGCTGTGTTCTCTGGCTTGGTGTAGCTCCCAAGGCTCATCATGTTGTAGCATCCATCTGTGCTTCACCCCTTTTTATGGCTGAATACTATTCCACCATATGGACAGGCCCCTATTTACCCACTCATCCGCTGACAGCTGGCAAACACCTGGGTGGTCTCCTCTCTGGGGCTGTTATTCACAATGCTGCTATCAGAATCCAGAACACGTTTCGGTGTGGGGTTATGTTCCCATCTCTCCTGGTGGAAGTGCTGGGTCACAGTTCTGCTCACCCAGCCTGCTCCAGGCTCAAGCCCACAGTTCCTCCTCCGGGAGCTTGTGTTCTCGCCACACCCCTTACTGCTTCTCGTTAGGCACTTGACAGGTGTGTTGGTGAAGCGGTCACTGCCCTGGCCACCCCTCGAGACCATGGGTGTCCAGTGTAAAGGTGATGCAGAACTCACATCCATGTTTTGTGGTAGCAACATTTAAAAAAAAAAAACAGATGAAAGTAATTTTAATATCATTTATTTCATCAAATATTGCAATGTATGAAATATTTTTTAAATATTAACAAAATACATTCTTTTTATATTAAGGCGTCAAACTCCAGCATCTAACTTGACCCTCCCGGCACATCCCAATCTGCTCTCACCATGTTTCAAGCGCTCAGAAGCCACGAACGGCTAGCAGCTGCCTTACTGGACAGCGTGGGTGGAGACCAACCCCCGCAGGGACCAGCCAGCATGCCGGACACGTGCCTCCACCCAGCACGGCCTCTGGAGACAAGTGCCAATGCCAAATGAATGACCTGAGCCCGACCTCCCCTCCTCCAGACAGGCTCAGAGACTCAACCAGCATAGGCGTCCACCTGTGGTTCCAGCAACCTGAACTTGTTAGGACAGGGAGTGAGACACGGGGCGCCCGCATGCAGTGCCATGGGTCACACGGCCTCTCCCGCCACGGGCAAACAGCACAGAACCCACAGCCAGCTTGGCAGGACATTCCAACCTAAACTGCTTTATTTGACCACAGGATGCCCTCAGGAAGGGCAGAGCACCCGCCCGGGAAGGCCTTGCACTTTCCTCTGGTTCTTGAGAAGATGCTGGTGGAAGCCGAAGTGACGGGAAGCAGCCCATCAGCACCCCGTCCAGGTCCCGGCCTGGGGCTCCCTGGCCTGCTCTGTCAAGGGGGTCCCTGCTCCCCACACTCCGGGCCTGGTGAGACGTGGGCTGCCTGCTGGAGCTTTCTGAAAAAGACTAATAAAGAACTGTGCAGGGGCACACTGTGCCCTTTCCTTGCCGCCTCTGGACACTGTCCCAGGAGGGCTTCCCATCTGGACAGTGGCAGCCTCAATGACCAGGAAGGAAGGCAAGGACACAGGAAACTCAGTGACTCAAACTCTGGAGCTACTAGGTTAGCCAAGCTGGAATCAGCCCTCTGGCCCCAGTGTGGGAGGTCACAAGCCCCTGTTGTTCAAGTTGGGTGGCTTGTCACTTGTTGCAGAATGAAGATCACAATGAGGCTTGTCCTCTTGGGACCCCACAAGTCCCCGACGTGGCTGTCCAATCACGGGCTGCAAGTGGAGCAGAGGACAAGAAGGCCCACTGGCCCTGCCCAAACATGCCTGCCCGTCCTGTTTGCTCCAAAAAGCCCAGAACCCGTGCAAGGGGCTGAGGAGATGGCCCCTGCTGCAGCCCACCCCCTAGGACGTGCGCAACCCAGCAGTCGCTGACCTCAGTCTGCCAACAAGAGCACCCACCTCGGGGAGGAACAGGAAGGGGCTGGGAGACCTGGAAGGTCCCTTCCTGACTCCTCCCGAGGACACAGAAGCAGAGCTGGGACTTCCTTAATGGGCCCAGGGAGAGTGACAGTCACAAGAGCAGTGATGACCTGTCCTGGGAGCGTTGTCCAGCACTCCAGAGCCCAGGGTTAAAAACGGAAGCGCAGAGGCCTGACGCCGTGTTTCCTTCCCCGCGTCCACCGCAGTAACACGGCTCCCCATGCCCAGAATGAGAAATGTCACGGCTGTTTGTGCACCTCTGGTTGAATTTGCTCTGAGCCTGGAACACCTGGCAGGTGGAGGACTCACTCCCGTCATCACGAGTGAGTGACGGGCTCTGCTCTCCACGGGCTCACTGGCCATTGGAAGTCGGCAGGTCCCCGGTCCCTCCAGGTCGGCATCGTGCAGCTGCTGCTGATCTGTAGACCCTCAGGGCCGTCCGCTCCATGAAGACCCTCCCGGGGCCATTCCCCTGACCACAGGCTCCCCTGACCCTCGCACTCACGGGTGGGAGTGCAGGAACCCCCATACTTCTCCACCTCAGCTTCCCCTAAGGTCCAGCCACTCCTGATTCTCAGCACCACACACTGCTCTCCACCAGTGCAAACCCTGGGGATGGCGCAGCCAGCTCCCTCACAGCCTCCGACACGGGCACCACCTGGCCTCCTCTAGAGGGGACGTGGGTATCTGAGAGCCTGGGAAGCCTGCAGCCGGTCTCTCCCAGGGGCAGTGCCCAGGAGCTAGACTCCTGTGCCGTGCTCTTTAGCTTGCTCAATGTGATAGCCCCAGCACCTGCACATAGTAGGCACCTGTTCGCCATGTTGTCCCCAGCACCTGGTGCATAGTAGGTGCTATTAGTGTCTGTAGAACTGAACTCTTGAACGTGAAGCTGTTAGGGGGAAACTTCCAGGCAACAGGATGGAAAATGAACCCCAAAGGGAGAAAAAAAATTCAAGCAACCTTGGCTTGGAGCTCAGAGCACACGGGCACCAGCTCAAGCTTGGGCGATTTTAATGCAAGAGCCTTTTTGCCCCTAGCAAGCTGGCGCTGGCTCCAGGGACCTCCCTCCATGCCTTAAAGGGCCCGGGTCTCCTCCTCTAAGTGTGCAGCCTCTCCCAGCGTTGCAAAGGACAGGACCCGCGCCTGCCACCAGCGGGGACCACAGCCAGTGCCAAGGCTTCGAGAGCGCCAACAGCACATTTCACAGGGAAAACGAAATCAGGAGCCGCCACCACCCTCCAGGGGCAGGTGCCAGCGGAGGAATCTTCTGCCCATCACGCCTCTCGTGGCGGGTTGTGCCGCACGCTCCGGGATTAGCTGCGCCAAGAGTGGAGGCACCCTCAAAATACAGACAGAGGAACGTGGGTTCCCCTGGGAAAGCAGGAAGGAGGAAAGTGTAGAGAAGTCAGTGGGTAGGCCAGCACCACTCCGAGTGACGGGGCCTCTTGGTGGCCCCAGTGGGTGGGCCAGCACCACACCGAGTGGCAGGGCCTCCTGGTGGCCCCAGTCTTCAGGGGAAGTCAGCAAACCCCACGAGTACCTGCAAGGGGTCTGCTCTCATGGAAAAGAACAGGGACCATGTCTCCTCCTTTGGGTGGGCACAGAGGCAGCAGCTGTGGGCTCAGGAGGCTGAGTGGCTCTGGGAGACCCTGCCCGAGCCTCAGCAGAAATCTCAGGGAGGACTCAGGCCCCGCAGAGCACAGAATCTGTGGGGTCAGGGTCACTGGCCCCTAGAGACGGCCACACCACAATTCCTGGCTCCACCACTTGCACCCGGGGCTTTGAACGGGTTGTGTTTAATTAATGCTATTTCTAACCCAACATCTATAACGGTGTGCGTCTAGGAGTGCAGCAGGTTTGACCTACTTGTTCAACATGGGATGATCCGATCACAGACTGACGGGTGCTATCTGGCTTACCTACATTTTTATAGCAAGACATTTGAAATATACCTTCTTAGTCATTTGGAGATAGACAACATGTTACTGCTCACTGCGATTGCCCTACTTCGCGACAGATCTCAAATCTTAGGACCCGGCCACCCCCCTCCTGGGTGTGCCCCCAGAGGAACTGAAATCCTTCATTCACAGTACCACACTCCTGGTTACTGCAACCAGTGACAAGAGCTGTCATGCAACCAGCCTCAGCGTCCACCCAGGGACGCACAGGTAAAGAAAACGTGGTTCACGTACACGGTGGAATACTATTCAGTTTTGAAAAAGAAGAGAATGCTGTCGCGGGCAACGATGTGCATGAACCTGTGGGGTGTTGAGTGCGGTGAGCCCGACACGGACAGACACTGCGAGGTCTCCGGGATGCCTGGGCTCCAAAGGGTTGAACTCCCAGAGCGCAGTGGTTACGCTCTGGCAGTTGGGGACTCGGGAGCTGCTGGTCCAAGGACATGAGGGTCCAGATAGAGGAGCAGGTGCTCAAAGTTATTCCCCAAACCCAGCTCCGCTCTCTCCAGCGGGGTCCTGCCGCCCACCTCCTACGCCTGTTATTGCCAGGGTGAGAGGAGACGGCACTCGGCACACCCCCATCACACGGCAACTCCAGAAACGTGCGCCAGCCCCAAGCCAGGCCGAGGGCAGGATCCCCTGGGCTGCCCGGTCCGGCCCACGACCTAAGGTCCACAGCACTACAGGGAGCACCTGGGGCCTGTCGGTAAGTCCCATCCTCGCTTGGGTTCTCTTTCTTTTTCACACTTCAGTGGTTTTTAAGAGACTCGCAGATCCATGCAAACATCTCCGTGGTCCATTGTAGAACATCCACCACCTCAAACAGGAGCCCACGCCCTCCCACCCTCCCCCACTTCCTGCCGGGGCCCGGAGCAGCCACAGCCTGCCTTCTGCCTCAGTGGACCTTACTATTATGCCCTCTGTGGGGTCGATGCACTCACACAGCAGCGGTCCTTCTGTGTTGTTTTCCCTCACTTACCCAAGCTCCAGGCCCATCCGTGTTCTAGCATCCAGAGCACATCCCTTTTCATGACCAAGTAATACTCCACAGTGAGGAAGCCCACCTTCTGTTTGCTTCCGCTCCTGGATGGGCACAAGGGCTATTTCCACTGTGGGCTCTTCTGAATGATGTTGCTATCACCGTTCACACACGCAGCTGTCTGTGGACATACACTTTCAGCTGTGAGCAGATGTATCTCCAAGGAAGATCTGCAAGTGGCCAATAAGCACGTGAAAAGATGCCCAGCACAGGGGCTGGGATTGTAGCTCAGCGGTAGAGTGCTTGCCTCGCATGCTGAGGCCCTGGGTTCGATCCTCAGCACCACATACAAAGCAATAAAATAAAGACATTGTGTCCATCTACAACTAAAAAAAAAAATCTTTAAAAAAAAAAAAAAAAAAAAGATGCCCAGCACCAGGCGACGCGAAGCAAGACCACAAAGGCACACCAAGTGGTGCCCGTCAGGACGGCTAGCATCAGAAAGAGGAGTGTCCAGAGGAGGTGGAGGAACGGGA
This sequence comes from Xerus rutilus, assembly GCA_028644305.1. NCBI lineage: Eukaryota > Metazoa > Chordata > Mammalia > Rodentia > Sciuridae > Xerus > Xerus rutilus. The sequence continues at coordinate 31,505,354 of CM053415.1, forward strand.
TCCTCGTTCACAGCTGCTGGGACGGTAACAGACAGCTGCCAAGAGCTGGACAGCTCCTCAGATGGCGGACGCACAGCTGCCACCTAACCACCAGATGCGCTCCTGGGTGGACCCACCTGGGCTCTTGGGGGCCATGGAGGATGAACTCGGGGCACTTGGCAAGAGCAAGGATCATGGAGAGGGATCAAGGAAGGGTCACCACCGCACACTGCATGGCCAATGGGTACAGGGCCCCGTGGCGACCGCCTCAGCTCACAAACACATCCCCTGGGGTCCAGCCTGGGAGAACAGGGGCTGGGCCTGGGGAGCCTGGAGAGACTGGCCACAGTGCTTTCTGAAGGCTGGATTTCCAAGGGCGTCCTGGACCGCGCTGGACCACTTTGCTGTAGCCACCGACTTAGGACCTAACTCCAGCATACGGCCTGACTTCCAGGTACTTTCCACTGTCTCTAGATCCATTTCTAAATCAATGTATCCTAGAGATGATGCTGAGGAACTAATCTCCCTCCAAAGGTAAGAAAGAAAAATCTACTGAGAACATGGGCTCAGCTACAGGGCGCAGGTGCAGAGCTGACGCAATCTGCATCTCTAGGAATGAAGTGCAATGCGTTCTCATGGATAAAGGAGGAAAGGTTCTTGTCCTCAGATGAGGCTGCAGGTTGAGGCCGATCAAGGCGCTTGCCCACCAGACCTCAATGCTTCCTAATGTGTGCTGGGTGCCATCCCTCTGATGGAGCCCACACTCGATCACCTCCCCACCACCCCACATGCCGCACAAGTTTCCTGAATATTCAAACAGGAGGCAGATGGCAACTGCAAACTCTGGAAGTGAACTCAGGATCCCTGAAATTGTGGGTCTCTCCCAGAAGAGTGGCCAAATGCCTCAGTCTTGCCATGATCTCTTCATCTCAACTGCAGTCCTGTGTGTGGTCCTAGTAATTGAATCCCCATGTCCACAGATATAGGCTCTGCTGAGAGGAGGAGTCGGGCCAAGATACCAGCAAACTCCACTCAGAAGGCTGAAGCTTGTGCTCCTGCTCCTGTCCTCAGGAGGAGCCCTGTCCCTCCCCGTGTGCCCACAGACAGGCAGCATGCTCCTGCCTCGGGCTGGGGCCCTGCAAGGCTCATTGTGGCAGCCGTGTTCGTCTGAGAGTGGTTCAGATGGAGGTGATCAGCTCTGGTGCCAATCATGCTCCTCGTGACCTGATTCCCAGCTGCTTTACAGGGTCATGGCGTAGGTTTAGGAGTCCATGCGGAGAAGCTGACTCAACCATCTTTACAAACCAAACATACTAAAAGCCAACACCTGGCTCTAGAAACGGCCTAGGGCCCTCCCAGGGCATCCCTCACCCACTAAGTGTGACTACTCCTGACCACCAACAGCCTCCTCACCTGTGACCTGACACTGTGCTCTGCTGAAACAGTACAACGTCAGATGGGGGCAATCTGGCCCCAGGGGACATCGTGCAAGATCTGGAGACATTTTCAGTTGTTGACCTTGGGGGAGGGAAGTGTTACTGTGATCTAGAGCACGGGACCAGGTGCTGTTCAAAATCCTCAACTCACAGGGAAGCCCCCATCAGAGGAACCCCAACCCCACGTCCACAGAAGCCCAGAGGGACAGAACGCCACAGCGCCCGCTCTCCCAGGCTTGGGTCTGCCTCCAGCCCTCTGGTTCTGGTCATTGCACAGGAAGCAGAAATGTTCTTTGGAGGCCAGCAGAATCCAAAGCAGAGGCCCCAGAGCTGCCTGCCCGTGAGACTGGTGCCTCTGGAGCCGGGATTTCAATTCTTTCTGTCTCGTTTTCAAGTGGTTTTTCTTAGAATGGCATCTGCTGGGCTCACGGGCTCACGATCCCTGTGAAGCTGGAGGGGGGGCACGTGGCAATTCTGCACACACACCTACGGGCACGCACTGTCTGCAGGCCGACAGCCACCCACAGACACACACACCTGGAGACACACACAAGACCCCGAAACCACAGCCCCTGGGCAGTGGACGCAGCCCCACATCAGGCATCTGTTTGCTCGGCTCAGCCCCTGGCGGTCAAGCTGTTGCTAAGCCTGTGCTCAGAGTCTTCCCCCTCTAGGAGAGAAAGATGGATTTTTTCTTTACTCAAGAATATGGATTTTAAAAACAAACACTCTGCATCTCAAAGCAGCAGACCTCCCAAGCTGCACATATTGATCAGCATTTTATTGTCAATTTTCTTTCAGTTGAACTAGAGAAGAATATAATCTAATTACATCCTCACGGACAGTTGGGAATCAGTCACCCTAAATCCAATTCTGTGCGTCGTTGTGATTAAGGTGTTTAATTTGGGGGTGACGCAGCACAAGCACTGGGATGTCTTAATGTAATTAGCACAGAATACATCAAAAGGGTTGGGGGGCCATGGTGGCAAACCCATCCTGAGGCGGGAAGGCCTCCTTGTCCAGCCCTAGGACCCCACTGGTGCCTGTGGCTGTGGCATCAGGCACAAAGTCCAAGCCCACAAAAGAGGAATCAGGGAGGCAGAGAGGCTGCCATCTCAGCCTGCAGGGGCTGAGAGCCAACAGAGGGCCCCGTCCATGGAGCCGTCCACACTGTGGCTGCCTAACTGCTCACTCCAGGCTCCTCCATTTCATGAACCAGCAAAAAGCATACCTTTCAATTTTGGAAGCAACACAAGGTTGTCATTCTTTATTCATTTTAGTAAGAAGGGACTTTTTTGAACTATGGATTCCCCACACACAGAGATCCCATCCCATCCCTCAGGATGGCACAGGTGCTGCTGCTATAACAAACAGCCCCTGAACCTCAGCATCTAAAAGCAATGGAGGTGGTTTTTCTCAGTGGTCTATCTGTGCGCTGCGGGGAGGTGGGGAGCTGTCTCCATCTCAACTGACTCTAGGACTGGGGGATTCGGGCTGACGCAGGTCCTTCACCTGAAACATCACCAGGCAGGACAGCAGAGGGAGCAGCTGGACGTGCTGGGAACAGAGCTCCCACCAGGGGCCACACAGGCTTCTGGGCAGTAACCACCATCAGCCCTGCCAGCCACCACTAAACTGTAGGAAGGAGGTGAGACCCTGTGTGTGTCAAGAAAGAGGCAGGTGCAGAGGACAGTCAGCAAGCCCTACCCGGCTGCAGCCCACAGAAATTTTAAAATCTGAATATACAAAAAAATAAAAAATAAAAAGTAATGGAACAGACTTGATTTCAGAATCAAGAACAACACCCCATAGAAGGACAGTCAGCGAGTCCATCGACGGCACATCCCGTGACGTTTTCTCCTCGACCATGAACATTTTATGGAAGTACCGGCAACACCCTTTGAGGACCACGGCCCTGTGCCAGGTGATGAGGAAGCCCCAGAGCACAGCACGGTCTCCTTGGGTACCCGTCCGTCACCCGGCAGACGGGAACCCACAGCAGCCCGGCACTTCGGTGTCCCCCATCTCCATCAGCACAGTGGAGCTGTCTGACCCCATAACCTAAACCCCACTCTGGCCATAGCCTCCCGCCCCTCACGCCCCCTTGTCTCACCGCCTGATGCCCCAGGACCCACAGCTCCTCCCATAACAAGCCCCCGAGCTTGCCCTTCCCCACCCGCCATCAAGGCCACCTGGCAACCCGCACCCCCGGCTTCATCCACCAATCGCCTGCCCCACAGCTGCCCAAGGGCTGCTCAGCAACACAGGGAAGCAACGCGCTGAGGATCCCACAGTTCCCTTCCCAGATGACCCTGTGTGGCCCTCACTGCTGCTCCCGCCACACACGCCAGCGCTGTGCCGTGATCCGTTCCCAGCTCCTGAGCGTCTCCGAGGATTTCCCCACTTCACTCAGAGTACACGCCACGCCTCCCCCACCTTCCCTGCTCTCCTGGGCCACCTCCTTCTCTGAGACACTCTGTGCCTCCATCTGGTTCCACAGGGAGGGGGAGACAGAGGGATGGAGACAGAGAGAGAGGGAGATGGAAACATAGAGGGAATGAGACAGAGATGGGAAGAGAGACAGAGACACAGAGATAGGGGAGAGAAACAAAGAAATAGAGACAAAGCAATAAAGAGACAGAGAGACTGAGATGAAGAGACAGAGGCAGACACAGAAACAGTAAGATTCAGACAGAACAGAGATTGAGATAGGGAGACAGAGAAGCAGAGAGATGAAGATGGAGGCAGAGATTGAGAGGGACCCGTTTTGCGTGAAGCACTGGCTCCCCAGCTGGGGAGGCTGAGCCTCGGGATCTGCAGTTGGCCAGCTGGAGGCCCATGATGGAGGCCCCGTCTGAGCCATTGTCTGAAGGCTGGAGACCACTGTGCCAGCTTTACTGAGGCCAGACGATATCAGTCCTCTTCCTCCACCGTTTTGGCCCACTCAGACCTGGGTGGCTTGACTGAGGCCCAACCACGCGTGGAAGGCCATGGGCAAGACCCAACGCCCTGATGTGAATGGCACTCTCTCCCAGAAACCCCGC
>CM053415.1:31518178-31590713 GCA_028644305.1 Xerus rutilus
CCCATTTTGTGTTTTCTGTAGAGACAGGGTCTCACTGAGTTGCTTAGCGCCTCACCGTTGCTGAGGCTGGGTTTGAACTCGCGATTCTCCTGTCTCAGCCTCCCTAAGTGCTGGGATTACAGGCGTGCGCCACTGCGCCCGGCTTGAAAATGCTTTTTTTAAAACTGCATCTGCAGCCGGGCGCGATGGCTCATGCTTGTAATCCCAGCACTTAGGGAGGCTGAGACAGGAGTTCAAAGCCAGCCTCAGCAATGGCGAGGCGCTAAGCAACTCAGTGAGACCCTGTCTCTACAAAAAAACAAAATAGGGCTGGGGATGTGGCTCAGTGGTCGAGTGCCCCTGAGTTCAGTCCCTAGTACCAAAAAAAAAAAAAAAAAAAAAAAAAAACTGCATCTACACTAAACAGGTATAGACTTTTTTGACATTATTTCTTAAAAATAGAGTGTAACAGCTATTTACATAGTATTTACATTGCATTGGTTGTATTAGGTATTAGGAGTCATCTAGAGGGGAGTTAAGGATCTGGGAGGAAGAGATTGATCAAATCAAGTTATGTGTGAATATGACATAAGGAATCCCGCTACTGAGCATAATTATAACGCACCAATTCGAGGAATGAGCATCCGGGGATCGTGCACAGGTTACATATTTCATTATGAGGGTCGCGAGCAGCTGAGAGTCCGGGAGCCGAGGCTGTCCTGACGGCAGCCTGAACACTCTCAGCTTTGAAGAGAAGGATGACCTGTCCCTTGGAACCTCATGGATGGACCTGGAAGAAGGTCCATCTTAAGGTTCTCCTTAAGTGGAAGAAGCCAGGCATGGGAAGACGACGGCTGCACCATCTCGGCTATATGTGGAATCTAAAAGCCTCGCACCCTTTAAAGCACAGAGTTGCTTGGATCCCGGGGCCGGAGGCAATGACCGGGGGATGTCGACAGAAGGTACAAGTGACACAAGAGGGGCGATAACAGGAGACTGATTTTACAGCTGGAACTATCACTGAGAACAGTGTCTCGTGCACCTGAAAATCACTGAGAGCAGAGTTCAAGTACATCACCACCAAACACATGTATATGAGGTTCTGCGAGTGTGAGATTAGCCCAGTTTAGCCACTGCACAAAGCATGCATGTTTCCAAACTTGTACACTCCTCACACACACACGATTTTATGTGTTGACTAAGAACAGTCAATAAAAAATATCTAAAAACATGTTTTCTTTGCAAAAATAATTTTATTAAAAATAAAATAATATAAAAGTTGGTCAATTCAACTAAAACATTATGTATTACTTCTGTTCAATGTAAGTGTTCTCCTTTGGCCAAAAGGGTCTCCGCTATCCATGATTATTCATTTCAACTGAATCTTGATAAAGTTATCAAGCCATTACTGATTTTTCTGATGTGCCTGTAAAATGTGTTTGAAAGATATATCATAAAAAAATCCCTATTTAAATATGGAGAAAACCCCAGTGGCTGCCAATGGGCACCAAACACCTAACAGCCTGGTCCTCCTTGATCTCCTGCCTGCAGAGCCCCCTACTAGCTGCTGCCTCCTCACCCATGTGGTGTCAGGGGGCCTGTGGAGAAGCCCCTTCCCCTACCACACCATCCTCTTCCCAGGCCATCCCCCGGCCCTCCACTACCACCCCCAGGCCCTAATTCCCGAGTCTGAATCGCTTGCCCGAATGGGCCTCCTGGCCCCAGACCCTCCACCCTGCTGGTTAGCCACTGGGTCCAGACACTCAGCCAGTGAGTCCAAAAGTAAAGTCTGCTTCTTCTCTGCCAATCTGGAGGTCGATCTGGACCCTGCTCAACAGATCCTCGCTATCAGCCAAACCACCAGCACCCCTGGCAGGGACCCCTGTCCCAGCGTGCGAGCTAGTCACCTTCCTGCCCCTTCAGCCTCATGTCACCTTACAGACATCACGAAGTCAACAGCTAACAGGAAGACACTTGCCTACAGCCACGTCACTCCCCCTGAGAAGCACAAATCAAGCTCGGGTGGCCAGGCTGCAGAGGGATTCTATTAGAAGCCAGGGCAACCCAGCTCACTGCCCAACACCCCCACCCAGGCACAGGAGGCTGGCCTCTGCAGAGGGGTGAAGGGAACACTCTGTGCCCTGAACGCTCTCGTCCCCAGGAAAAGGCACGTCCTGTGCCTGCCTCCTCCTAGAGGGACCCTGCTCCCACTTGCACTGTACCTTTAGCCCCTGGAGGAGAGCTGAGTGTCCCATCATTTCCTACTTACACAGTGCATCCCTCAGAAGCTGCCGTACAAAATTATAGACACGCCGTGTTCCAGTGGGCGGCCATGTCTTCATGTCAGCTTGAGAGATTGTTGCCAGGGAAATATCTATATCTCGGCAGAGAGAGCTTCCGCCTGTGGAGTCCAGCTGTGCTTAAATGGGAATTGAGAAACCCAGATGTTGGCCCAAACGCTCTGTCTTGGCAAGCCAGACACCTCCAGCACAGCAGTGAACTCGGGTGCCACCTGCTCTGACTACCACGTCCCTGGCTCTGGGAATCCTGCACCAGAGAGCCAAGGGGGAGAATTGGGAAAACCAGTGGGTCTCATGCAAAAAGTCAAGATGCCACTCGAATCTACTGGAGGGTCCAAGCAGATGATATTCCTCTGTGCACCTCAGCAGTGATTAAGGAGATGGAGGCAGAGTCTGGATGACCCATATCATCTGGAAGGTGCTATCCATTTCTTTCATGCACCTTCTGTGTTTAAGTGCCATGCCAATCATTTTCCACTTAATATCTTATTACTTCAAGGAATCTCCACATAACTTTCCTGTGGCACTGCACCTCACTGTATGCATTTATAGCTGAGGACAGAGGCCATGGAGGCCCAAGCACACACGTCTCCTATGAGTACAGCAGAGACACACTCTTAGACTTTTCACAAGTGTAGATCAGTGGCTCTCAACCAGGATGGTCTTCCCATCCCACCCCCCAGGAAACAGTGGACAAGGTTTGGAGACATTTCTAGTTGTCATAGAGGCCAGGGACTACGATGCTCAGAACAGCCCCAGAATGATCTGGTCGCAAATGCCAACAGTGCTGAAGTTAGGAAAGCCAGTGCAGACCATCACCAGACCTGCCCTGCAGATGCACCATCTAGGGCCCCATTCTGACTGTGGCTCTCCTACAGTCCCAGCCCCGGGTGGCCCTGCCCAGCGAGTCCATTAGGGATTTCAGGGACTCAGATGATCTATTAACCTTGAATGCTCAATTCTGCCCAGCAACAACCCAGAAACACCTTCCCAACTGCCTGGTCTTGAAGAATGCCGAGCAAACAGCTGAGGTTGATCAGTTACCTAGGAGAGACTTCTTCCCCTCCAGGAAAACCAGTGGGTCGGAATCACCTGAGATCTCTGGAGAGGGGTCGGTAAAGGCTCTGGGAGGACTCGTTTTTCTCTACCTTCTCAGCAGCCCTGGTGCTGGAGAGTGCGAGAGAAACTAAATCCTCCTTCCCCACGCATCCAGGGAGAAAAGACACTCAGGGAATCTCAGGGTTCTGATTAACCTTCTAAGCACATCCTCTAGCAACCACCAAGCAAAGCAAGCCCCCCACCCAAAGGCAAGCAGAGAGCCCCAGAGCCGTTCAGAGAGATGACCAGTCACAGTGAACCCTCAGCCATCAGAGGGCTGAGTCTGGTGATGAGAAAGGACGTATTATCTTTAAAATGCCTGGACATAGCATAGGCACGGAGATGATGCTCATGCAGTTTTGCAGAAAAAAAAGTCCAGAATGACCGGTCACTAAAGAACAAGGATGGCTTTCACACTTTCACCAGGTTAATCGTCCACCCAGAAAAAAAAAAAAACCTAATGAAAGGACATTCTGTTCTTGAACCATTCGGACCAGGCCCATGAGTGGAGAAACAGGCTCTCCTCCAAAAAGGAATCGCTGCTGCTCCTCACACCAGCCCAAAACTGCTTCCTGGATTTTTAAAGAGAACATTTCTATAGAAATTAAAAACGAAGGGAAATCTGCCTGGTGGGTGTTGCACTGGGCTTTGGGCAATCTTTAAACACAAAACCCAGATTCCATCTGTGCAGAGACCCCAAGACCAGAAGACCCAGACACCCCAAAAAGAAAGGAAGATACTCAGCTTCAGGAAACAAGGATGATTTCTGCCCAGCTGTTACATAATCCTCCCAACCATGGGTTCCCATTTCCCTTTGTGGACCAAAAAACTCAGTGGGGTTTTTCTGCCTTTTACAAATTCCATCATGTACATATTATTCTTCAAGCCTCCAGTGAGCCTTTAGTGTGGAGATGCTGGCCAAAGGACCCCTGGACCCAAACCTCACACGGAGCAAGCTGCATCAAGTAAATGTTGGTGCTAAATCACATTTATTGATCACATAGTATGTGCCGGGGGCAATGCAAAATGCCTCCTCTGAATGAGCCTTACTCAATCTCTGGAATAACCCCACCAAACGGGACCTATTGGCATATTCCATTTTGCTAATGAGGACACTACGGCTCAGGGAGGTCAACCAACTTGCTCCAGGTCACCCAGCCAAGGAAGGGCAGAGCCGGGAGCACACCCAAGCTTCCTGGCTTCCTAACCACTCCACTGCACTTGACTGCTTCACTTTTTCTGGTTTCCTGGTCTTTGGCAGAGTTCCATGAAAAAGAGGGACCCAAAGGGAGGAAGAGGAGACTTCCAACAAAAAAAAAGTCTCATGGCATTACACTGCCACCACAGTTGTGTTTGGGACCAGGACCTCTCCTTCACCACACTGGACACTACTCTCTTCTCATCCTGTCCATCATGTGCCCAGAAACCCTCTTGTAAGTACCCTCCCCCTCCCCTTACCCCTACCCCTCCTCCTCCTCCTTCTCCCCCTCCTCTTGGGATCTCAGAGAGAATCCACCTGGTTCCAGTGCCCAGGTGGCCAGGCTCTGAATACAGACACCTCATGGGGACATGAGGGCATCACCATGAGAAAGGCTCCAGCTGGTGCAGCCAGGCCTGGGCATTCGGGCTTCCAGGCAGCCAGGTCCAGAGGGCTGCCTGCTGGCCAGCTGCTACCTACATACATTGGGAAGGAAGGATCACTCCCTTGTGGGGCTTGTTAGCCACTAGTCAAGCTTGGCCAAGCCAAGTGGTCAAGAATACAACTATTTGGAAGGAACAAAGAGGTCAATCCCATCATGCATGAAAAACTATCAAGGTGGCAGCCCTGGCTATGGGGAACAGCTGTCCTGCCAGCCCTCATCTGTCCTCCAATGAAACAGGCCCTGGCCCCCAAATGTCCTGGAAGTCACCACAGTGTAGGAAGCATAAAGCAAATCCCAGGAGGTTCAGCTGGTCACTGACTTCCATCCCACACACAGCTGGTGACTCAGGACCCACACATGCAACACGCCACCAAACGCATTCTGGCCTCACAGGGACCAGAGCCCCACAGTGCCAGCGGGGATGGGAAGAACTTTCCTCACCGTCCTTCTCTGTAGGGAAGGGGACAGGAGAGTGACTTCTGAGATGGGAGCCATCCGTCTCCAATCAACTCTCACTGCCCAACTACAAAGGGGAGCAAAAACAGGAAGATGCCAGGAAGGTGAGAGGCTGGTGAGCTGCTGCCAGCCCATATGCTGAGCAGCACGGGTTTGGGGAAGCCCGGTGGCCCAGGGCACCTCGCCACGGAGCCCCTCACCGGAGAAGTGTGCACAACCGGCGAAGTCCCACCGCGGCGCCCCAAACAGCCCTGGCCAGCAAGGGGGTGCGTGGGGCGGGCCGCTCAGAGCAGCCCCGACCTCCGTCCCCTCTGGGGACCCCAAGACGGCCTGTCCCCCTGTGGGCCACCCGCACCGTCCAGCGGGGAACCGGCCAGCCCGTCGTGGCGAACCGGGACGTCAAAGCCACATAAACAAGAAGGCGCTCGCCGGTGACGGGGCGCCCCGGCCCGGGAGAGTTGCTGCCCGGTCCTCAACTTCGCCCTGCGGGGCCGCAGCCTCCTGCCCGCGCGCCGCCTGGGCCCGGCCGCTCACTTACGCCTCCGCCTTCGCCACCTGTCTGGGTGCCGGTCTCCTCCCTGCCCGGACGTGGCGCTCCTCCGCCCTCGGGCCCCGCGCCGCCTCCGGCCAGCCCCAGCCTCAGCCTCTTCTGCTCCGGAGGGGCATCGTCCTCCTCCGTCCGCGGCCGGCCGTCCCTGTCACGCAGCTCGCCCGCGTCCTCGGGGCTGCCTGCGGGGCTGGCCATGGCTCCGGGCTCAGCCTGCACTTCGCCGAGAGCGCGGATCAGGCGCCTCCGCTGCAGGCGGCTCGCGCGGGGCGCGGAGCCGGCTCGGGGCGCGCGGGGCGTCGGAGCCGGCGCGGGCTGCTGGGCGCCGCTCCCGGCTCTCGGTCGCCCTCTGCCGGCCGCCTGCTCGCACTGCGGCCCGGGCCGCGCGGGCCTCACCTGCCCAGCCAGCCCAGGGTCGCTCTGCGCGGACCCGCCACTCCCACGCTCGCAAAGCCGAACCTGGCCAGGTAGCGCCCGGTGGGCTCTCCGCCCCAGGAAGCGAAGAGAGAAGGGGCGCCCGGAGAGGGTGGGCAGCGACATTCTCCCTAGTCCTAGGTCCTATTCTTTTGCAATGATTTGGAGGCTGCTCAGCGTGGAGCAGAACCTTCTTGGCACAGAGGCAGACACTGAGCATCACCATGGGCCAGGCCTGGCCACGCGGGAGGAAGGAACAGTGGACATGGCAGGCCTTGTGTCTGACCCTGTGCAGCTCGGGCCGTGGGACGGCAGATATTGTCAATGAGGCGGAGGGTGCAGAGAAACGCTGGGAGGGGTGGGGCTGGGAGAGGGGCGGGCAGAAGCATCCCCCTGGAGGAAGAGCAGAGAGGGGCTGCAGCAGATATTCCTAGCCGCTCCAGTGTTGGGGCACAGGGAACCGCATATGCAAAGGCCCAGAGGCTGAGACAAGGTGCAGGGAGCCCTGTGAGGCTGAAGCGCCAGGCGCAGGGACAGAGGCATGGTGGGCAGAGACACCCAGCCATGCAGGGGAGGAGACAGAGGCTCTTGGGCCCTTCCAGAGTGTGGGCACAGTAGCAGCCCAGACCCAGGAAGGAATCTGGAATGGGGAGTGATGTATTGACAACTCTGAGTGCATTCAGGTGCACCCTTAGCATCAATACAGGTTGCCCCCTCAGCTGTGAGTTGAGCTGAACCCCAAGGTACTTCCTAGACACTGAAGGGCAGTGCCCAGAGCCCAGAACAGGCCGAGTGAGCACACACAGGCTCCTGGTCCACCTCAGGAGCAAGAGAAGTGGGGAGGCTTGTTTGTCCACTTCATAGTTCTGCCTCAGAACCCTCTGCCTTTGGGCCTCCTCCGCACCCCACCCCAAGCACTAGACCTAGACTGTTGTAATTTCTTGCATCATTGTTTGGCCCACTGAGCTGCTCAAAGTGGTCACTGCCCCTGCTGTGATCTCTAGCTCACCCAGAGGCCACACATAGTAGGTGCTCAAGAAACATTTGTTGGGTGAGGAAATGGATCTGCTCCTGTGCTGTGTTCCCCTCAGCACAGATAATCCTATGAGCCACACCTGGCTTTGAGTCTCTCTTCTATGAATTTCCAGATATTAATTCATTTAACCCTCATAACAGCCCTGTAGTGGTTCTGTTATTATCCCCATTGCACAGAGGATACTGAGGCCTAAAGAGGGCAAGTGGCATGCCCAAGACACAGTATGGTGCCACAGCAGCTGGGGCCATGGGGCGGCAGCACTCAGTGGCCAAAGGCAGGTGGGCGTGCTTCCAAACCTGGACAGAGGGTAAAAGCAGCAGTGTGGCATCAACCAGTTCTGTCCAGTGCTCCTGGAGGTGGAGTAGATCAGAAGCCCACTGCAGTCTCACCTGTCCGTATGAGCACCGGAGTTCTGGCCAAGTGAGCATAGATCTAACTTGAATCATAACAACAAGGAGTCCTGACCCCACAGTCCATCCCCAGACACAGACTGGTTTAGACCTTGAATGCTTGACCAAGGGGGAGACCAGCTCCCCTTGAGGAACACACTCCAATGTCAAAAATGTATACTGTATGATCTTTCTCCCAGCCTGCTGCAAAGGGATCTCTGACCTTTTACCGGGGTGGCTGTGCACCAGAGAAAAGAAAATGATCAGACCTTCCCAGGGTCCCCAGACACGGGCTCTGAATGGATACTAATTCCAAGGGACTCATAACATCACTAGAGTTCACCCACTGGAGACAGACTTTATGAAGTAAGGTAGCCAATGGCATGTCTCAGAGGGTCCAGTGGGTCCCCTGAATTTATCCTGAGGTTTTCAAACCCTGGCAGCATCGGGATTCACCTGGGGTGCCCAACGGAAGGCTGTGCTCTTAAACCTTGAAACAGTCTGATATCTCTGGGAAGAGAGTGTCCCTGCGGGCTTTAGTCCTTACCCGCCAGCCCAACCCAAATCCTGCACCCAAGATCATAGTATCAACCCGTTCTTTGCAGCATTTGAAACTAGGCAGGAAAATGAAGGACAATCAAAAGGACATGGGGCAGCTGGCTGGGCACAGGCTCTCTGATGTGTATAGTAAATGCTGCGGTTTCTCAGATTTAGTCTGGCCAGCCTCTCCCAGGGTGCATCGTTGACACAAGCTGCTTGTCTATGTGGGTCCTCTTTCTCTGGACAGTGGATTCTGTAAGGGCAAAAGCCGTGGGCTTGTTCACTTTTGTTGTGTAATTATAGACTATTTTTAGAGCCATTTCTGGTTTGTAGAAAAAGGAGCTGATAGTACAGAGTTCCCTTACCCCGCTCCCCTCCTCCCGCCCCTAGATTCCCCAGTTATTACCAGGTTGCTTTAGTGTGGCACATTTGTTACAACAGCTGAGCCAATATTGATAGATTGTTATTGATTTAAGTCGTAGTTTACATTAAGTTTCATTCTTGGTGGCATACACTGATGGGTTTGGACAAGTGTAAAATGACATGTACCAACCATGACAGTGTCGTGCAAAATAGCCGCCGCACTGCCCTCAGAACTTCCTGTGCTCCACTTACCTTCGCGAATCTTGAGCTTGCCATGCTGCAGAGCACTTTGCTGGAGTCCATGGTTGTTGAACGACATGATGTTGCAATAAATGTTGCCAAATATTTTCATCCTGAACAAGTAAGTGTCATTTGATGTTCCAAATGACCTTCAAAAATGACATCTGATTCAACTGGGGGAAAGCAGAGAGGGTACACTTCTAGCTTATCCCGCCCCAGGTGTGGAGCTGGGGTATTCCTTCACAAAGTCCCTCAGTCATGACCGAGAGCTACTCCCTGGAGGGTCAACCTTCCCAGGTACTTCTGGCAAAATGATCATTAGGGCCATAGAGAGCCCCAGGCACAGAGGTGCTAATGACATTGATAACATCTGCTGTGGAGCCTAATCCAGCTGTGGACGAGCCAGCTCCAGGCAGACAATGGTCAGCCGGATCCCGGATCCCATCACTAGGACATCAGGGTGCTGATAAGAACCCCTTTGGCAGTTCTAAAGATCCTCAAATCCTTATCCTTCCCCAGTGCAGCTGAGAAGGGAGGCCAGCTCGGCCAGGACTCTGCAGGCAGAGCATAGCTGGGTCTTCTTAATCACATAACCTCAGGCAGGGAAAGTGACCTAGAGCTTTGGTTTCTTCACCTGTAAAATGGGGATAAGAATTTACCTTGCGAGATTGTTCTGAGAATTGAACACATTCAATTATATGCATATATAGCTCTAAGGCTGACACATAACAGAGGCCCCCAAAACTGTGTATCTATTTTTAAATCTGCACGCCTTTCTAATAAGGAAAGCAAGGTTGGTCATGGGCAAGTTGGAGAGCTGGAGGGTCAAGAGATGATGTCATGGTGAAAAAGGAAGAGCAGACTAAACAAGGGCGAGACTGAGACACGACAGGAAGTCAAAGGCAAGGGCTCAGGGAAGCCGCCGCAGCCACGGTGCAGAGCAAGACGCCCCATGCCTGACATCTTAAGCTGATGAATCAGGACACAAGGAAAATAAGCCCCAAGCTTTCCTGCTGAAATCCCTCATTCAAATGTCGCTCACCTTCAGGAGGGGTGGGGCAGCCGCCTGTCAGAACCTCCCTCTTCTACCAAGGCCTGCTGAGGTCCACGGCTGAGTTTCTAGGCTCCATCAGGAAGAGACGACTACCCTCACCACCACCCCTATCCAAGCCCTGTGGGTCCCCCCAAAGGGCAGGTCCCTGAGCCCAGTGGGGGCTGCCTCCTCTCCAAGGAGGAAGCTCACCAGGGAGCCATGACTTCCAAGTCCACAGGCTTTTCAGGCAACTGCCCACAATCCCAGTAACTCAGGATGCCATTTGCCTGCCACCTGCAGCTGGACTGCCAGCTGTCACCAAACCCCTGATAGTACACTGAGGGGAAAGTCAGGATTTCTGCTGCTCCACACCATGCTGAGGAGCCCATAAACCCCATCTTACTTTTCTGTTCTTGGGGACAAGTGGCTTTCTTCTCCCCAACAATACCCAAGAGGCCTATCTCTGTCTCACAGCTTCGACCTCTTTTGGAATATGGGTGTCTCTATGTGACCAGTACTCAGGGACCCATAGCTCCCTCCAGGGTCACCAACGGCCCAACCCGGAAGGCATGATCCTGCCAGAGATAGATTCGTGATTTAGAGCGTTCTTGTCATTTATCAAGATGCGAGTGACATCCCAGCAAGTGCCAGCTTCCAGGTTGCAACATTTTCCTCTTTGCCCAGCTCACCTTTCATTCCGTGATGTGACGGGGACCTTGCCTGCTCCTCTTCTCCCAAGAATCATTGCAAACCAGCTCTTTGTCTACTTTAGTGACACATGTAGGGTTTTCTGAGGGTCCCTCTGTCCTCCCAGCACCTCATTTATTCCCTCCTCAGCTCCAAATCAACTTCGTAAGCAGGCACCCGCCAGGACGCGAGAACAGACACTAGACGTCAGTGTTTGTCTGAATTGTCCCTGCCAACCCTTCCAGACGCATCCTGGGCACGTGGATATGTGTCTTGATTGCCCAGACCGCTCCTTCTCTTGCTCTGGCTAAGTGGGCCCAAGCTGCGTCACCTTGTTTTCTGCCTGGGGTGCTGATTGCTGCAAGAGCCTTTTAATACATGCCAGCCTCCTACAACAAAGACCAGCTCCTGCCTTCCGCCCAGGAGGACTACACCAGAAATTGCAGAGTTTAGAGAGGAGAGCATTCAAGGCAGCGCCCACACAGCCTGTGTGCCTGAGAGACGCCGCTGGGAGGAGGCAGCCAGGGTCCCACCCCAGCCCCAGCCTCACGTGGGGCTGGGGGTGACTGCGGAGGGTGAGAACAGCAGGTGGCAGGGCAGGCACAGGTCCCAGGCTCAGAAGCTCCTGCACACACCCTCACCAAGCCCTCCGGGACCTTCAATTCTCAACATCCAGCACCAGACCATGATGTGTAAGAGCTCATTTTTGTGAGTCACATTTTTTTTCCAGAAAATTCTACACTATTGATTGTGTGAAGAGGAGATGAAGATGAATTTTTTGTGGGCAATAGGATGAAAACCAAAATCGTTCATGGAACTCTTGGACCCTCTGAAATTACATGTGCAAAATTCCATTTTTCTGAGAAGAATATATAATTCAGTTTACCCCTCCCCCACAAAAAAAGCAAGAACTACCAAAATGTGCATTTATTCCAACATTGGACATACCTGATCTTGAATGTGCTCAAGGGGTAGGGGGTGGTCTGCCGAGGCCAGGTGGGGCACGAGCACGTCCCCTTCTTCTCTGCACTAATGAGGTAACTGGACTCCTACAGCACTTTTTTAGGTAAGGCAACTGAGGACCGAAAGCACCAGCCAGTTCCCGATGCCATCCGTAGTGTAGAGCCAGGGTGATGTTGTTAGTGAAGAACGGGAGCTGGGTGTGTTCCGGCACCGCACTGAACAGTTCACATGTGTTAGTTCATTTAATCAACCCAGTGAGATGGATGCTGTTGTTATCTCCACTGCATAGATGAGGACACTGAAGCTCTGAGAAGTCCAACAGCTGGTCCACACTCCAGCACCAGGAGCCACCAAGCCCCAGCACCATGAGCCACCAAGCCCCAGCACCATGAGCCACAAGCCCAACACAATGAGCCACTAAGCCCCAGAACCATGAGCCACCAAGCCCCAGCACCATGAGCTACCAAGCCCAGTACCATGAGCCAAGCCACAGAGCTAGGGGCCAAGACCACCTGTGTCTTCAGCAGCCACGCTACACCTGTTGCACAGATGCAAGGAAGTGTCCCAGCAACGCCTCCAACATATAGCAATGACAATCCTTGTTCTTACACACACACACACATGTGTGCCCACACACATGCTATTTAAGGAATTTAAGGATCCTGGGGAGATGAATAGAAATGCTATTTTTAAAAAAAAAGGTGTCTGCTGCGTCTTAAGCTGCACCTGTGCTTCGAGCGTCACGCAGGCGGGGCCCACGACCCACTGTCTCTTCCTCTCTGGAATGTTCTTTTCCTCCTCTTCTATGCTCCCCACCCCTTCCTGCCCTAAATACTTCCTCTCATCCTTCTCTTCCTCCTAGGATTTTATCAACACCTCCTCCCTCATGATGCAGCCCTGACTCCGGTGCCCACCCTCTCTTCTGCTGACCAGTCACTGCTCCAACTCCTGGCATCGGGACTACAGCCCTCCGGGCAGAGCAAATTTCCTTCTCCTTCCCTGTGGTGGGCAGCTCCTGACTCCTGCCCTCTCCCCGTCCATCCCTCTTCTCTCTCTTACTCCACTCTCTCTGCCCCCTGCCCTCCCTCTCTGTCTCCTTCCCTGTCCCTGGCCCTGCTGGAGCACACCTGTGGTGATGTCAAAGTCGTGCCCAAGGAGGGAAGTTGCTGTGACAGATACAGGGACACCATCCAGCTGGCAGAGGAAGCACAGTTTGTGCAGGCCTCAGCCTGGGCCAAGGGCTGGCGGATGGGTCACCGAGCCCCTCGAGAAAGTACAGAGACTCAGAGGACC
This sequence comes from Xerus rutilus, assembly GCA_028644305.1. Taxonomy (NCBI): domain Eukaryota; kingdom Metazoa; phylum Chordata; class Mammalia; order Rodentia; family Sciuridae; genus Xerus; species Xerus rutilus. The sequence continues at coordinate 31,531,160 of CM053415.1, forward strand.
AGACCTGAGGCCCAGACCTGAGGCCCACCCTGTACACGACCATCCCACGGTGCACAATGCCTCCATCCCAGGCCAGGACGGGGGACAGTATGGGGGATAAACGGGCTGAGAAATGGACTCAGGGTGTCTCTGCCCACACTTGGATTATTTTGCTCCTCCTGGCGACTGGGAAGGAGGGTCTCTGTGGTGCAGGCAGGTGTGCTCTGTGTGCACCTGTGCTGTGGGTGAGGCAGCTGGTTGACTCCAGAGACAGGAGGAAGCCGAGCCAGCACAGCCCCAGAGCAGAACGAGGACCCACAGATGCACATCCAACTGGGAACAGGCTCGTTCTGCTCCTCTGTGCAGATGATTTTTAAAAGCTGACGTTCTGAGCAAGTGCTGCTGTCCAGCACTGCTGATCGCGTCGTGCCTGCCATCCCTACGATGCTGAGGTCAGCACTAATCCTATCACATGGGTGAGATACTGAGGCTCAGAGAGGCTGAATAACTTGATCATAGTCACACAGCTTGTAAGCAACAGAGGCAGCATAAGGATAAAAAAGGCCACAGAGATGCGCACCGTGTGGAGGAGGCAATGAGTCTTCATAAACACGGTGCTGATGAATTCTTCCCCATGTGTACAGAGCACCAGAGAAACAGGAAATGAGTGAAACTAAAGTACGCATTCCAGTTGGATCAATCATGGACCTTGCTGTCAGGGTGGTTTGGTTTGGGTTTGGGTTTTTAAGTTTGGATTTTCTGTGCGTGAACAGTGTTGCCCAGGGAGTGAGGAGACCTGGACCTGAAGTCTGGCTCTTTCGCCAGCTTGGGGTGACCTTGGGAAACCTGCTCTGACTCTTGGGTCTCAGCCGCCCACCTGTCTGCTGCCAGAAAGGAGGGGCACCAACCAGGTGACCTGGTGATCCATCCAGCTCTGACCTCAGCTTCTGTTCCCAAAAGGTGCCTGAGAGGGGCCTCCTTCCCTGCAAAGCCAAAACAAAAGCTCAGGAGCAGCTCACCTCCAGCAGGAGCTGGCCAGACAGAGGCCAGAGAGGCAGGTCCAGGAACAGGCCAGCTGAGCCTGCCCTCAGAAGCCAGCCCCTCAGGTGCTAATCCATCAGCTGGGTTCCTGGGGAACAGCTCATTCTTAAGCTCTCTGTTATGGCTTTTACCCAGAATTGATTTGAATAAATCAGTCTAACGCTCTCTCTACGATGAAGCTTCATTTGCTCAGCTTTGGAACCAAGTTGGAGCTGCCTCCTCATTTCAGGGCCAAAGGAGGAAAGGGAAACACAAACAGGGCATTCGGCAGAGGAGGACTCAGATCCCCCAAAAGGGGATGACCCGAAGCCCCCTGGGTTCCCTAGTGAAGGGATCCACCCCTGGAGAACAAGGCCAGCAGAGCCTGAGGGATTTCCCTGCGTGGCCAGGCCATGAGAAGGCGCCTGCTGTGCTCGCCAGGTCCTCGGCCTTCAGAAAGGACACGGGAAGGACTAACCTCCAGGAGCTCAGCCAAGGCTCCACGCATTGTGTTAAAGGTGCTCCAACTCTGGGACCCTCTCCCTCCACTTTCCTCCAGCTCCCGCCCACACAGCCACCTCTGTGCGGCTGGCTGCTCCTCTCCCCTCCTGTCTCTTTCCAATTCCACTTTCCCCTGGGGTCCTCCCGAACACTGTGGTATGGATCAGGCCCTCACCATCACCCTCTCAGGCTACCTGCTCTCTGTATGACTTTGTAGCACAGAAGCGAGATGGTGTCTTGTTTAGGGGGCAGCTTTGGGAGCCAGAAGGCTGTGGAATCCCTCCCTCCTCCTCTTATGACCGTAGATAAGTACCTAATGGTCCTGTGTCTCGGTCGGCTCACCTGGAAGGTGGGAGTCTTAGGAGCACCTGCCTCTTGGAGCTGACGCCTACGCGGTGCTCATGCTGTCCATCACGGCTGCCCCAGGCCAGAGCTCCTGCCGGCCACGTGGGCACTGAACACGCTGGTTGAGTGGATGGGAATCCTCCTGTTGATTGGTTTGTTACATGTGCTTCACACACATTTCAAAGCAGCAAAGTGGAAAGGCCCTGATATGGCCATGTTGTAAAGGAGCCCACTGATGAGGGGGCCCACAGCTCGCCAGGGTGGCCGGCCTCCATGGGGTGCACTCACACGTCCATCTGGCCTCCACAGAGGCAGGACCACGGGTACTCTTTCCCTATCATCCCCAGCATGCCTGGCAAAGAGCTGCCCTGGATAACAACTTGTGGGACAGCGGAGTGAGGGGTCTGGTGACTGACTGAGTAGAGGGTCAGATACACGAACCACAGCAACAGTGAGCATCCTCATCTGTCCAGCTTCATCTTTCCTCCAATCCTGATTCTGGAGAGCAGACCATCAATAGCAGGACCAGCTCTGGCTCCAGCTTACCTTGGTCCAAATCCCAACTGCACCACTTGCTATGTGGCTTTGAACAAGTTACCTAACCCCTCTGTGCCTCGGTTTCTCCATCTACAGAATGTGGGCATTACGAGTCCCTTCCTAATGGGATTATTCAGTGGAGTCTATACATTTAAAACTCTTGGAACAGTGTCTGGCACCTAGTAAGTGCTCAGCTATGACTCGTCCCATACCAGCTTCTTAACAGGTTTATTATGCTTTTGTGTGTTTATTATTTCAGCCTTATTTGATTTGCCTCTCTCCATAAGCTTCCTGGAGCCCTTTTGGAGAGAAGGAAGAACTCGAATGAATGTCCTAAGTGAACTACTCCAGTAACATTCACAGTGTGGACTCAGGCTAACAGGTTTCTTCCTAATAAGACACACTTGCCAATTAAGCCATCTGAGTCAGTGCTCTTTCAACATGTCAACATACACGCCCTTCGCCCCAGTCTCACCTCTAGGAATCGAGCCTGCGGGGACACTAAGCCAAGAGAGCATCCGAGGAAACTCGGGGCAGCAGCATCTGGGAAAGCAAACAGCCCACACCACGTCCCTACTAGGGACAGGCAACCAGCCCCTGGCTGAGCCCAAAGCAGACAGGCAGTGCTAGAAAGCGGAGCAAGGTTCAAGTGCAGATGCAGGAAGGTCCCTGAGACGCACTCTCCATGAGAAATAAAGCTGCAGGATGCTGTATGACTTCGAGCTTCAAAACACACACATGCATGCAGGGGCTCACAGCACCGTTTCTGTCCACATGGCACCTATCACCTGAGGCTTGTGTCCCACCGCTAAGGAACAGCGACCCACGCTTACCGCTATGCCTCATGATAGGGGCTGGCGCAGAAGGACGCGGCAGACCCCAGCACAGCTCCAGGGAGCAAAGACAGCAGGCAGCACAGCGAGACCCCGAGCGGCTGAGGCCCGGCCCCAGGCGGATCTGGGAGCAGGTGCTGGCTCTGTCTGCTGCTGTCCTCTCCCACCCCTTCTGCCCAAACCTGGCATTTGGAGTAACATTTTCTAAAAATGAGCCATTGTCAAAAAAAAAAAAAGTAACAGAACAAAATGCAGTAAAAAGATAAAACCCAACAATGTGGCATTCACCTACAAGAGCTCAGCGCCCTGCTGAAAAAGCAATGAAGGGGACACAGAGGACCCTGGGAGGCCTGTGCTCGTGAAATGAGCCTCGAGGGTGGCACTAGGTGACCCACTTCTGTGAGGTACGCAGGTGGTTGTATTCATGGGGACAGAAAGCATAATGATGTTTGGGGAGGGAAGAACAAGATGTTGGCATTTCATAGGGACAGAACTTCAATTTGGGAAGATGAAGTTTAGGAACAGGGGTGGCGAGGGTCATGTGATGTGAATGTGCTAAAATGTCATGAACTGCACCCTCAAAACCCCTGACCACCTCTCTCCCCGCTGTTTCTCTGGAAGCTTTTTGTCTGTTCTTTTATTTCCAACCTTTCTTCACTGCTCTACTTTAAACAGCCGTGGAGTTCGATTGCTACCAAGGCCCCCGCTTGGCACTCTTTCCTGTATTCACACTGTGTGCAAAGCATGTGACTCGGCAGCTCTTCCCTCTGAAGATCATGTCTACTTCCCACCCTGTGGATCTGGTGGTCTTGTTACTGGCATGGACTGACAGAGTGGAGCCCAAGTGATAATGTGCAGCAGAAAGCAGGGTGCTCAGGTGACCAGGTGCACATCTGCTCTCTTTGATCCCCCCGCATCTGCCATCAGAAGAAACCCCACTTGCCTTCTAGATATTAGAGACTGCAGGAAGGAAGGCTCAATTGCCCCAGCCAAGGCCTCTCTAGACGTCACCACAACCATTCAATCTCCAAAAACAATATAGAGCCCACCCGAGATAAGCAGGCCTGCCTTCCCCACCCATAGCTGACCAAAGATGCCTAGATGAGCCCAGCCAAGATAATCACCCTGTCACCCAGAATACTCAAGCTTATTTTTTCAAGTCACTGTTTTGGGGTTAGTCTTTTATGTAGTATTAGCTAACTGATACATAGACATTCCACTAGAGTTTGTTTTTTGAACCCAAATGATAATCACTGTCTTTTAATGAAAAAAAGTACAATTCATTTATATTTAGTGTGATATACTTGATCCTGACATACTTGATTCTATACTTATTATGTAGTTGCCTTTATTTCACATTTTTCATTTTTCCCTGGTTGGATCCGATTTTTATTTTCCCTTTAGGAATTGACTTTATCAGTGTCCATAAATATGTTTACCTTTCTGGGGAAACAAGATGGCAACTCAAAACCTCGCCAAAACACTCCTAATTCCTCCTTCCCCTGCCTTCCTCTCCCCAGCAAGATAAAGCCTTTTGAATTCTTCCCACATCTCCCATTCCCCACCCCCATGAGAACATGTTCTAACTAGAGCTATTGGACATTCTTATTTTAGTGAAAAAAAAATTCAGCACCATGATTTTGCCTTATGTGTCAAAATCACCTTCTTTCTCTGAGTTAAGCAGTACATTTGAAGCTTTCCAGACTAAACCAATATGTTTATTAAGACTCTGAGTTTGCAAATAACCAAAACACAATTCGAACTAGTACCCTACTAAAATGCTGCTGACTTGTGAACACAGGAAACTTGAGTGGACCGTCCTAGCTTCAGGCTCAGCAGAATCTGAGTTCAGATAGTGCCGTCAGAGCTCCCTGTGTGTCCCTTTTATCCCTCACCTCTGCTTTGCCTTATTTCCAGACAAGTTTTGTCCAAATCAACACAGATGGCAGTTCACTGCCCCCACACCTTTGTCCCACACACAGCTCTCAATGCAGCTTAAGAGAAGACATCAACTTCTGCAAAACTCTCTGAGAAAAGACTCTTGGAAAACCATGATTGGCCCACTCTTAGGATTCTCCCATTTGCAAAGGGAAGAGGTGCTGGTCCCTACCAAGCCGTCATCAAGCAGAATCTAAAATCCAGAAAATCAACAAGGATCTTTTTTTTGGTACCAAAAAAAAAAAAGGTGGGGAAGGGATTGAACTCAGGGGTACTCGACCACTGAGCCACATCCCCAGCCCTATTTTTTTTAAAATATTTGTTTTTTAGTTGTAGGTGGACAGAATATCTTTATTTTATTTTTATGTGGTGCTGAGAATCGAACCCAGTGCCTCTCGCATGCTAGGCAAGCACGCTACCACTGCGCCATAACCCCGGCCCTTCCCCAGCCCTATTTTGTGTTTTATGTAGAGACAGGGTCTCACTGAGTTGCTTAGCGCCTCGCCGTTGGCTGAGGTTGGCTTTGAACTCGCGATTCTCCTGTCTCAGCCTCCCAAAGTGCTAGGATTACAAGCATGAGCCACTGCGCCCAGCTCTCAACAAGGATCTTAAGAAGGTTACAAAGACTCCCAAAAACTCCAGAGGAGTGACAAGGAAAGGAATATCTGATGCCTGGGGTGCCCTCTCCTTAGCATCTCTCTGTCCAGACTTAAAGAGCTGCAGCCATTCCCAGGCTCCAAAGGGACTGCTAGGTGATCTATGTACTCGTTTTGATTTGGAAAAAAGAGATGTGAGCTCCAGGATCCTTTGGGAGGCTGCCAGAGAACCGTGTGGTTAAAATCCACTCTTGGATCCCACACTTGTGACGAATGCAATTGTGGCTTTGTGTGTCTAGAGTCAGCTGTCCTTTGGCAAGTCTGAAATCTCACTTGGTGTGGCTTTCTCAGTGTGGCTTTCTCAGCGTGGCATTAGACCCTCACATTTCACCTGAAGATGCTCCCGTGTTAGGGAGAAGCTCAACCATATCTCTTCCCTGAAAAAACCCTGGTGCTTCTGTCTAGCCATCCCCTGGAACACAAGGAGACCCCTTGTTGAGGAGGTGCTGCCTTGGCCCCCCGGCAGTTGGGGCTATTGCTCACCATATATAGTCTTTTCCAGGAGAGAGAAATATGTCCCCTTAACTCCAAAGCCCAAGAAGGAAACAAAACATAGGTTCTCACAAATAGAAGAAGGTCAAATTGCATTTATTATTCTCAGCTTTGAGGCTGCATTGATTACTTCTAGACATAAATAAGTAAGTAAATAAATAAATAAGTTCTGTTTCTAATATACAGTGACCCCACATCTGATTTATATACTTGGGTTTAAAGGGAGCCAAGTAAAGTTATCTGTTCTTGTTGTACCTGATTAACCCCAATACACAAATTCTAAAAATCAATAGTTAATTAAAAATGTGCCCTGCCTCTGTAGTCGAGTTGCCCCGTTCCCCAGCGGACACTACCCACCTTGCATGTTATTAAGCTTGAAGCTGTGCAGCCCAACCTCCAGCCTAGTGCAGGCAAGAAATAAACACATCTCCAATATATTTCTATGTGGGGACCTCAAATGCAAGTTTGACCATGCTTATAACTTCGGGGACCCCCCAGAAGCCCCCTTGTTTGGTCTGCAGATCTTCCCAGGTCTCAAGGCCATATCCTCTGCATACTCAGGGTCTGCGAAGATGCTCCCTGGGTTTCTCTGGGTTGAGAGCCCAAGAGCCTGCCCCTGACCTGCCTCCTCTTCATCTCCGCCTGTCAAGAACAAATACGGCAGAACTGATCTACTGGTCATCTCCTGGTTACTGGTGGGTCTGCGTGGGTCTCTTTGTTTTAACTTTGCACTCATTTCTGTCATAACAAAACCATTTTACTGATAAATGGGTCCGTCCCCCCCGCCTTGTTCCACAGCAGGGTGGAAGTGGATGAGAAGCTAGCGCACTGGAAACGGCTCTGTCGGCCGTTTCACAGGGATTTGTCCCGGTGGCCTTCTCTGTGCCCTCCACTCCGCCGCTTGCTCCGGTGACAGGTGCGCCCACCCTACCCTGGCTATGGAAGTGTTTGTGCTGGGATCTCACACCCCTGCTCTAGGGGTCGACAAGTAGCCCCCGGGGCCGATCACAACGCTTTTCTGGGAGTTTCCAAACTGAAGCTGGGAGAGGGACGTCTATTCTCTTTCTGGCAACAAGGCTGTAAGAATAGATGGCCAGGGGACATCTGCCAAGATGTCCATCCATCATGTACAGCAGGAGGAGGGAAGAAGCGTGACAGAGAACGGTGGAGCAAGCTGCCCGTGGTCAGTGCTGCCGGCACACTCCCCGTCCCCCCGCAGTGACTCTGACACAGAGCCCGGGAAGAATGCTCCGTGAAGGGAGACCAGGTCCCCAGTCCAGCCTCGCTGGAGTCGCTGTCCTGTTTCCACTGTTCCTTGACACCCAGCAGAGCCAGTATTCCTCTGCCTGAGAACCACACTTTCCAAGGAGCAGTCTATGACCCAAGGCTGCTCCCAGCCCCTCCAGCCTCCTCGGCAGCTGGCACTGAGGAAGACTCCAGCCCACCTGTCCCCAAACTAGTCCCCACCAGGAAACCAAGAAATCATGAGTGCCGCCCTCCCCCATCTGGGCACCAGGCTCAGCGCATGGTGGGTGCCGTTAGCCAACAAATTACCTAAAGATGCGCAGCCAGGAAGAAGGCAGAAAGCAGGCTGGACATCCAGGGACTCCAGGCAGAGGGAAAGGACTTGAGGATCCCAGGGGAGGGAGCTTCAGAAAAGAGTGAGGGAGCCTGCAGGTTCTACCTGTAAGGGTGAGAAGTCACTGCAGCCACTTATAGGGAGCTTGCAGCCGCAGGCCAGGCACTGAAGATATCAACTGTCCGGTAATCAAGCTCAAGCTCACCTGCCCTGGCTCCTAGGAGCTGCTCTGCTGCTGTAGAAGTATTGGTCATGGTCCTGGGACAAGCTGGAAGCCCCCTCCCGCCACATGCCCACCAAGCCACAGCCGCCCATCTTCACCAACAGTAGCTGTGTGTCTGGAGCTCTTTGTGGTGCCAGGAGCTGTGCCAAGGGCTTAGCCAGCACACAGACTGCATTTAGTTCCTGCAAGAACCCTGTGGAGCACGGACCCCACCCTGATCTCCACCTCACAGACAAAACTGAGACTCAGAGAAATGGACTCACTTTCACCAAGTCAAAGGCATTACTAGGATTCCAAACAAGTCCCTTCTGACTTCAAAGCCACAATGCCAGGATGGCCCCCTGCTCAGTCTCCCAGCTTCCCACCAGAGACTAGACTCTTGTGTCTATGGCCACACCTTCAGGCACTGATGGAAACTTGTCCCCAATTCTCAGATAACTGAAATTCAAAGTTCAGCACTGTTTCAAAACTGTGGCTGCTGGTCCCACCCCCACAGCTGGACCACATGGGATAGCACTCCAGCCCAAAGCCCGCCCACATCCTCTGTGCCCGTCTGCACACACAGCTGAGGAAACTGGGGCTCATCACCCTCATGGAAGCTGACCCAGTTCCCCAACCACCCTCCTGCCCGGCCTCCCTGATTTTCCCCATTGCCCACCCAGTGAGAATGGAAGGCCTCGTGGCCAAGTCCACAGACATACTGATAGAGTCACAAACGTCCATCTCCAGTTTAGAGCCAAGGTCTGTGCTGGACCCGCAGGACAGCAGACTTTGGCTTAATTTCAATAAGAAGCAGGTACGGAACAGAGGAGATTTGAGGAAGGCCAGCCCCGGGGCTGCATTGTGTCCCATAAATGGCAAATGTCATGCACTCATATCAGGAAGCCAAAGCTATAAAAGCCACAAGTGAATTAGGACCGAGTCCAGAGAGGTGATGTCACATGAGAACATCTCCATGCCTCCCTGGAAAGGAGGCTGGCACTCTCCCGCCGTCAGCCAGAGACCTAAGCCCCTGGCACAGCCTCCCAACATGCAGAACAAGCAACAACTAGCTGGAGTCATCACTTCTCTCAAGGAGGCCAGGGGACACAGCCACACACTCAGTCTCCGCGAGAAGCATTCTAAGAAGGACCACAGCCTGATGCCCCCATTAGCATCTTGATCTAAGATCCTTGTCTTGACCAGATCCTTCCTGGTGAGACAGGTCACTTGAGACAAGGGCTTTGCCAATAGAAAGAGAGACGCCAAGACAGGGAGGGGTCAGTTCTATCTTGTGGGGTGGCTTCCCTGGACAGCTCCACCTCCCACTCCTGCCCAGCCCCTGGGCCTGGTCCTGCAACTGCTGGTGGATTCTGCAAGCCCCCAAGAACCTTCTGGCCAGCTCCCTTTGGGCTTCATGGGCAGGGCTGGCTGCTGTTACTGGCAGCCAGGATCCTGACACAGGCTTCACTGTGTCTACTGTGTTCTGTTTTTGGAGCCAGCAGCCCAAGGATATTTCCAATAGTGGGACTTGGTACAATTCTACAAATAAAGAACCAGAAACTATTTAGATGTTTGCCAGGAAGAAGCCCTCAGAGACACTTGAGGGAAGATGCAAAATCTCCAGGCACTGAGGGAGGCTTGGGGTCCAAGTCCTCTCTGTCGGACCTCAGGGCCTTTGCATACACTTTTCTCAGGAACTTCTATCTGGTCTCAACCTAAATGTCACTTCCTCAGAAAAACGACCGTAATCTCACATCATACATTAACCTGTTCATCTGTTTAGAGCCCATGTCCCCATTAGCCTGGAAGCTCCGGATGAAAGGGACCCAGGATGGGCTCACTGCTTTCTCCCTAGCGCCTTCCACAGCCTGGCATGCAGTTGGTGAACATAAATATTTGTAAAGGAATTCTCAACCACAGGATGGACCCACCCATCTAGGCGATGCATATAATCATGGCACCCAGGGGATACATGGCATTATTACCAGCCCTATTTTGCAGGCAGGAATCTGAGAAACAAGGGGTTGAAGGAACACTTCATTAGTCACCACATGTAACAGAGTGGAGAGGGGACTGGAACCCAGGCTTTTTGACTCCCAAGGCCTCTTCATTTCTCCTAGAGCAAGGACTTTATGCAAAGCAAGTGTCTTCATGACCCGTAGCTGCAGGACAAACCACTTCAAAATTTAATGGCCTAAAAAACACATCCTTTGTCCCCATAGCCACTCTGCCGACCAGGGAGAGATCAGTAGGAGAGTGGTTTCTGTCCTCCACAGCATCAGCGGGGCCGTCTTCTCTGGGGCTGAGGAACCACTGTCAAGGATGCCTTGCAGGTGGCTGGAGTGTGGAGGCCAGTGTCACTGGGAGCTCAGCCTCAGCTCTTGTCCACGGGAGTCTTACCAGGGGCTGCTTGGGCTTCCTTACAGCATGGTGACATTGAAAGAGAGACAGGGGAAGCTGCCAGCCTTTCCTAACAGCCTCCAGGCACACAGAGCCACGCCACTGCTTCCTGCTCAGATTCAAGGGCAGGGGACTTGGGCTCCACCTCTCAATGGAGGTGTGACAGGCTTCCAGAAGAATCCACAGGGTGGGACCTGGTCTTGTGGCCCTCTTTAGAAAATACCATCTGCCACAGCATTGGGCATGACTTTACCAGGCAGCCCTAAATTACAAACTCAATTTTTAAAAGCCACCCCTGGGGTCACCCAGAGAGTTTAGAAACCCCACTGAGAGTTTAGAAAGAAAATTACTGGAGTCAAAAAAAGAAAGAAACTAGGAAAAGTCAAAGCCACATTGGGAGCCGGCTTGGAGGAGGGCGTCTTTCCTAGAATATTTACATATTTTCGCTTCATTTCCTGACAATGCCTAGAGCTCCACTAATTAGAAACTCATTTGAGATAACTGGTAACCAATTTGAAAATGCAAACACCTTGGGGGCCAGCGGAGTCCAGCCAACAGTCCTGTAAATTGGTTTCATGAGGACTGCCCCCCACCCTCTGGTGAGAGCTGGGGAGAGCAGGGAACTTGCTAGAAGCACTGCAGATAGAGAAGTGGGGAAGAGGCCAGTGGAGTCCAGCAGAGGAGGGAGGGCAAGCTTGTTTATAAGTCTCAACAGCGTCTTGGCTTGGGGACTCTGAAGGCGACCTCAATCAGGCTACAAGATGTTGTGGCAGCAACATTTACACTCAGTCACTGTGGCGGGCTGAGCTACTTTTCAAAACACCCTTGCACAGATGTGCAGACCATCTCTGGTTGATGTTTCGAAACATCCCTGGTCTCTAGATGGACACCAACCCTGCCCCGCAAACCTCCGGTTAATGTTGAACTTGGATGAGTGAACAGGTTGCGGGGCAGAGTTCTCTGTATGGATGGAAGCTTTTTCCCCCAACCATAGGCCGCACACTATTGCTTGTAATCTGGTTTGGTCTGGGGGGACTTGGAAACCCATTTTCCTGGAAGCCCTGTGAGGTGGGTGCCTTTGCAATGTCCACTGCACAAACTCAGAAGATCTCAGAGAGGTTTAGCAACCAACCCGAGGTCACATGGTCAGTGAGGGCTGGAGATGGGGCTCAAAGTCTTTCCTTCTTCCCCCAAAAGCCCACGCTGGAAGTCATTCTGCTAGTGGGGTGCAGCGAGGAGCCGCCTAGTCCTGTGGGGAGAGCAGAGGGAACACAGGAGATGACACAGAGGAGAACGAAGAGATAGGAATCTGGGTGGCAGCCACGTCCTGCCTACCGGGAGCAGCGTGGCCCTTCCAACAAAGGCGAGCCACGTGGACAGAAGCCCAGGGACTCAGGTCAAGGTGACACTTGAAGCAAATGGGCGGCCTGGACAGTGGATAGCAGGGAGTGTAAGCCAGTGAGGCAGGGTGGTGGGCTGGACCACGGCTGCAGCTGCATCTGCTGGAGGAGGACGGAGCCGTGCAGGATGGTGTGCTGGAACCTCGTGGGACCGACCTGAGCCTCGCAGGGAGAGAGGAAGGGCGAGCTGAGGGATGTGCCAGTGGACAGGACCAGTGGGCAGGACCAGTGGGCAGGACCAGTGAGCGGGAGCTTGTGTTGGCCCAGAGATCTACAGAGAGTTCTGGAATGGAAATGAAGGTGCAAGGGAATTGAGAAGAAGCAAATCCTCCCTGAAGATGGTGCTGAGGACTGGAATCAGGAGACAGATGGAGAAGAGAGCCACGATCTAACCCCCAGCCAGCACATCTTCTGGTAAACGCTGACTGGACGTTTCCTCAGGCTATTTTTCAAGACCACATCTAAAGATCACACCCCCAAACAAAATAAATTCGAGGAAGGTCTCCATTAGCATGTTCCATACTGGGTGGGGAGGTGGGTCAGTGCCGGAGCACTTGGCCTGGCAAGCACAAGACCCTGGGTTCCACCCCCAGCACCACACATGCCACACACAAAAATTCAGAACTGCTTTAAAAATAAACAAGAGTGCAGCTATTGCACAGACCCTGGGGGAATTTTTCAGCAAGTATCACTATCAAACAAGAATCTGAGCTGACTCAAGGGGGTGTCATATCAAGTGTAAGCATCCAATTCCACTGTCTATAAGAGTCTTTCTGCCAGGTACAAGACCCTGATCCAGTTGGAGTGATTTTCTATTGATTAACAGGCTGGGACACACACGCTGTGAGTTTTTGAGAGTCCCTTCCGGCTGTCTTCATGCTAGTTTCCAATAATTTTCAAAGTTGAAAGGCTCCCAACTGTCAAAATAAAAATACCACTTTGTCGCAGGGAAGGGAGATTATAGGTCAATCACCTTGATTACTTTTAACTGTGAAGAGCCATTAATGTTACTGAATAAGCAAATCTGTTTGCATAACCAGATTTTTATAGGCTACTGGGAATAAAGTTTTTCCTAAGTGAATGATTTGTACAACGATAGCCTTTGGGTCTCTGATGGAACATCTCTGATGAGGAAATGCTCCTTTAATTACGTGGAAGGCCAATTACCACGTTATGGCCACATTGTTTTGCAGATTGCATATAATTTCCCCATTTCCATAGCTTCAGCACTATAATTCCGGAGAAAACGCAGGCACCAAGAAGGCACTTGAGGCACATTACGCTGGAGATGAAGATGTTTTAGCGAATTCAATTTAAGCTACAACATTAAAGTTATTTTGTTGAATAAAACATAACGCAATAATGAGCTTGTGTATGTCAACTCTACAGTGGAGGTAATGATAGCTGGGGAGCGCGTCCCTCTCCCCTCTCTCTTGCTCATTAGGTTAATAGATAACGTTGCGGAGAGAACCTTCTCCAAGACATGCTTCATCTCGGTCGGGTTAAGCGTGTCTCCTGCGCCTGTGCTTCAGGAGAGGGAGAAGGCAAAGGGACTGATTCAGGACCCACTCACAAAAGAGCTACCACCTGCTACTTCTTCATCCTCTGACATTTCTTGCCCCCAAGGCCAACTGGGAAAGGACTTTCATGGGAAGCTCAGGTTAGTCAGTACCTTTACCCACTTGGCACTGGGAGAGTTGGAGGAAGGAACTGAAGAAATCAGTACGAACAGAGAGGGTTAGGGTTTAGATGTGAGGCGTCCCCCAAGCGCTCATGTGTGGGGCAATGAAAGAAAGCTCAGAGGTGGAACGACCGGGTTAGGAGGGCCTGCACCTGACAGCATGTGAGTCCACTGATACGGACCAACTGCATGGGGACCGCAGGCAGGTGGGGTGCAGTTGGAGGAGGTGGGTCATGGGGGCGTGCCTTTAGGGTTTTCATTTTATCCCTGGTGAGTGGAGCTCTCTGCTTCCTGATTGCCATGACCTGAGCTTCTTTCTTCTGCCACACTCTTCCTCCATGATTTCTGCCTGACCTTGGACCCAGGGCAATGGAGTTGATCATCTGTGCACTGAGATCTCTGACTGAGTCCAGCTATGGACTGAGCCAAATAAACCTTTCCTCCTCTAAATTGTTCTTGCCAGGTCTTTTGGTCACAGCTGAAAAAAAAGCTGATAAAGACATAGAGGAAGAGGGGCTGGGATTGTGGCTCAGTGGTAGAGCGCCTGCCTCGCATGTGTGAGGCACTGGGTTCGATCCTCAGCACCACATAAAATAAATAAATAAATAAATAAAATAAAGATATTGTGTCCATCTACAACTGAAAAAAATATTTAAAAAAAAAAAAAAAAAAGACATAGAGGAAGAAAAAGACGGGGTACAGGAGGCGAAGTTGTTGTAACGTCAGTCTCAATTCTACCACTGAGGAGCAGGACCAGTGACCTCCCCCACTGGGACTCAGTTGTAGGTGTCTATGAAGTGGAGGAGAAGGGACCTCAGGGCCCCTTGACAGTATTGGCATTTCCTAACCCCACAGATCAATAGAGCGCTTTTCACTCATACTGATAGGAATCTTGACAGCCTTCCCGAGAAAATACAGTGATTGTCAAGCTGAATACACCAAAAATGTTAAGCTGGAGCTATGTAGGCAACAAATGAGCAAGTGACTTGGAAAGACAGACAAATAGGGTAAGAGTAGGAAATGTCGGGCACATTGTTGGCAAGCCAGAGACATTACAGTCTATCAGATCATTCTGCTTCCAGGACAGGCTGGTTGGGAATGAATTTCCACCAACAAGAGAACCTCAGCCCCTCCCCAGGCTGAGATGTGGGTGCTAAGGCACTTTGGGGCTTATTTGTCACAGCAGCATTGCCTAATGTCACCCTGATTAATACACTAAGGTTCTACAAGGCCTGGCAGGCAGAAAAAGAAGCCAGGCCTCAATGACACATCTATCTTGATGAATGCTCTTTCCTGAAAAACAGATCATCCACGTTCCTTTTACATACCTGGCACATTTACAAAATGAGACCAATGTTCGACCAACAAAATCTCAGCAAAATGATCAGAGTTTCAACAAAATGCATTCCATATGTGACGTTGTCCAGATCACATGTTCTGACCCTAATGCGACAAAATTAGAAATCACCAGCAAGAAGACGGCTCAACACAAGCAGATGTTTGGGAAACAGAAAGCATCCTTTGAAATAATCTGTGAGTTTAAGGAGACAGCACAACAGAAATGAGGAAGTATTTATAACGGAATGACATATACCCGTATGTACACATATATGTAGGGACTTTATATATTTTTTTCAATTGGATACATTCAGCCACTTGGTTTTGCTTTTATCTCATTTTATTTTTTTAAAATATTTTTTAGTTATAGATGAACTCAATGTCTTTATTTTGTCTATTTATTTTTATGTGGTGCTGAGGACCGAACCCATGTGCAAGACAAGCGCTCTGCCACTGAGCCACGACCCCAGCCCTCTCATCATTTTAGAAGCCAGTGGTTGCTTCTTCTATCTCTGCTTTCATTGCAACCTGGAATTGATAAGAACATACCTCTTTCTTCCAGATAAACACAGAACTGAATTACACCTGAACATGACCACACACTATGGTGTAAGGGTGGGGGGCGGCCATGGGACACACGCACAGCTGCAAAGCTGCACATGATAGAGGCCGGTGCTTGGGTAGCTCCCCTTACACTGAGCATCCACACCGAAACCAAAACCAAAAGCTAATCACTCCATCTCGATACATTTTTTTTTTTGTACTGGGGATTGTACCCAAGGACATTTTATCACTGAGTCACATCCCCAGCCCTTTTTATTTTGTAAGTTGCTTAGGTCCTTGCTAAGTTGCTGAGACTGGTTTTGAACTTAAGATCCTGTGCTTCAGCCTCCCGAGTCACTAGGATTATGGGTGTGTACCACCACCCTTGGCAATGCTCTGTTATTTTAACTTTTAGCTACAGGTTGAGATTGAGAGAAAAAACTTGATAAGAACACCAGATAATGTGCAAAAGAAAATAATGCAGTAGGGTGAATTTTCATCTCTCTTGAGTTTCTCTGTATCTTGGGGTCTATATTCCTCCCGCCTCCCAAGCCCCTCATTTTGCTCTGTCCAGGCTTGTTAGGGTGGATAACCAGGTACCAGCTGCCCACGTGGGAAGCACAGAGGCCTTGGAGGCCCCTCCCACAGTCCCATCCCGCAATGCCCAGCAGGACCTTAGCAGCTGGTTGCCCCCTTTCCTCGAACTGTGCTTCTGAGCAAGGGAGATCTGGGGTGAAGAACCTGAAGGTCTGTAATGGTCTTATGTTGCCTTTAAAGACGTTTCCAAGATATTAAGTGGCACCATCTTACCTCCTAAGGAAAGGAGTAGCCAGCTGCAGGGGGCCCCTGTCTCCATGGGTGGCACCCAGGGAGGCACACACCCGAGTGGGAGCCCTGCTGGGCACCATACACATGCAAGTGTGTGCGTAAAACCTTGAGAAAACGCCGTCTGCCTCGCCCACCTCTACAGAGATGACGAAGACAGAATGTCTCTCTCCATTCCTCTGCAGCCTCAGAATACTATGTGCTTGTACTGGTGAGCTGCTGGCCATTGTCCAGCTCAAGATCACCAGCAAGGCTGGACAGAGCACAGCCAGTTGGGACACAGGGGTGGGGGCACCACGGTTAGAGCAGACTGGCCCACACTCTGGCCTTCCCTGCTCGGTCTCAGTCTGCAAGGCCCTTCTTGGGAGTGGGGCAGGCGGGGTCCCCAGGACTGGAGTCCAGATGAGAAGTCTGCTCCACCACCCACCAGCTGAGTCTCCCAAAAGGACAGCTCGGCTGTCTCATCTTCAGTGCAGACATCATCGTTGCTGTGGTTTAGAACTGTCCCTGGAAATTCCTGAGCTAGAAACTGAAGCCCCCAGATGGTGTTGGGAGGCGGGGCCTGTTTGGCTGTGAATGAATGAATGCTATTACATAAGGTGCCCCTGCAGGCTGTTGCTCCTTGGCACCCTCGCCCCTCCCCCTCACCAGATAGTACCCCAAGGAAGGCCCAGCCAACTGCAGCACCTTGATTCTGAGCCTCCAGCCTCCAGCATCCAGGGCTGCACGAAATCATTCTTTATTGCTTAAACCACTCATTCTATGGTGGTTCTGTTACAGCAGTTGGAACAGACTAAGATGGAGAGCCCTTCTGAGAAGCAGCAGAGGAGAGGTGAAGCGGCAGAGCGGCTGCCCAGCAGGCCGAAGCACGGGCAGCAGGCACAGGCTGCACCAAAGAGCCTGCTGTGCTGGCACAGGCCTGAGGCTCAGCAGGTGGACAGCAAGATGAGCTGGGCAACCCAACCTGTCACCCCACGGCAGCCCAGCCTGCACACAGCCTGGATGCCAGACCCCCACGCCCCGCATGCACAGTTCACTGACGTCAACCTCCACCTCCCAGAAGCAGAGAGAAAGTGGAAGGCAAACCTGAATGGCATGTGGGGCTGACCAAGAGGGCTAACCAATAGGGTTAGTGCAGTTCCAAACCCTAATTAGCATATTTGGAACCAGTAGTATTGGTACTCCTTTTCAAAACTTAATGAGCATAAGTTTGGACCAGTTGCATGGCCCCAGTGCTATATAAACCCCTTGCACGTTCAAATGGCAACCTCCGTGGGGTCCCCTCTTGCCCTGTGGAAGTTCTCTTTCGTGCACACTTTAATAATTCCTGCTCTTACACTCACTCCACCTGGTCTCCAGATTTCACTCCTTGAATTCACAAGACAAGAACCCAGAAATGAGAAGTTTGACAGT
The DNA here is from genome assembly GCA_028644305.1 of Xerus rutilus. Taxonomy (NCBI): domain Eukaryota; kingdom Metazoa; phylum Chordata; class Mammalia; order Rodentia; family Sciuridae; genus Xerus; species Xerus rutilus. The sequence goes on from CM053415.1 coordinate 31,548,845, forward strand.
GAGTCATTGGGGTCTGCTGCAACCTTGGAGGGCAGAGCCCACCATTAAGAACAGGAAGACATTTTGTGGCTGTGGAAGCTGGCACCTTAGGCAGACCCCACCTGCCAGTGGACGTGGAGAAACTCTGGTCTCACCTGCCAACAGAAGCAGAGAATCCAGTTTCACCTTGAAACTCTGTGCTCCTTCCGGAAGTTCCCAAAAGCTTCCGGAACCTCCCTTATCCACCTTCTGGAGACCACCATGTTCCCTGGCTTGTGCACCCCACATTTTCAAAGCCAGCCACTGTGGGCCAAGACTTTCTCACAAAGCACATCTCTGATTCTGTCTCTTCTTCCTCCTCTTTCAAGGCTTCTGTGATCGCTCTGGGAGAACCCAGATAATCCAGGGTCACCCATGCTTAAAGGTCAGCTGATTGACATCCTCACTTCCACTGACAGCGTGGATTCTCCTTCACCATGTAACCTGACACATTTGCAGGATCCCGGGATCAGGAAGGACCTCTCTGGGGGAGAAGGGTGTGGTTCTGCCCACCTCAGGGTAGCGTCTGAGCAGAGACTCTGGGGCTAGCCCGTGACACAAGGTAGGGGGTGAGCTCACATGAGGAGTGGGAACAGAGGGGACTCCGAGTGCACACAGCCTCCAAAGCAGGACAGACATCTCCACAGAAACCTGCATATGACTCCCCACGACTCCTGGGGTGCCCTGGAGGTGGAAGTACCAGTGGCCTCTGCAGCAAGTGTCCCTTGTCTTATCACAGGGCAAAGTACAGTGTCCCAGCCATCAGAGGCTCCAGAGCCTAACTCCACAGGCCACCCTCCCAAGGTATTCCTTGATTGACAAGCACTCTGTGCTCTGAGAGAGGCGAGGGGAAGGAGGGTGGATGGTGGCTCCTGAGCAGGGCAGTGAAGACAGGGAATAGGAGGGAGGGAGCGTCGCCTAGCTGGGTCTGTGAGCCTGTTTCTGAAGAACTCTGAAGGGGACCACAGCAAATATTGCACAATCACGTTGTCAGTGGAGGGAACTTTTTTTTTTTAAAACAACCTTTATTTTATTTATTTATGTATGTATTTTGTATGTGGTGCTGAAGATCGAACCCAGTGACACATGCATGCAAGGCAAGCGCTCTACCACTGAGCCACGACCCCAGACCTGGAGGGAACTTTTTTCCTTGTCCTTTTCTATGTTTGAAATATTGCATGATTAAAAAGAAAATACTCACTCACTCTACAAATGAACTTAGGAAGCATCTAAATCTCCTTTAAAGCCACATCCAGACTGACTATGAAGTTTCTAAAAGCACCTCCAGCCGGGAACAGGACTGGGAAATAGGCTGAAAACACCTCAAAGGAAGGAGAGGCCCCTGGAGAGATCTTAAGGCGTCCCACCTAGTGTAGGACCCCCACCCAGCCAAGGCTGAAATCTAGAATGTGTGGCGTGATGTGTATTTATAACCCTGAAGTCACAGCTACAGCAATGGTCCTGCCCATGTGACGTGGGGCGGGAGGCAGCACATGCTCAGGAGGCACAGGACAGCAGCACAGCCTCGCTCCCCCTGACTCACAGGTGTCCTGAGTGCCAGCTCCCCTGGGGAGGCCCCTCCACCCCTCCCCCTGCCCTCACTCCATCCTGGGCTGGGAAATGGAGCCTGCAACCTCTGCCTGTGCAAATCTGCAGGGCTCTGAAATGAGCAGGGCCAACCTCTGGGGCATTTTCTGACCCACCTCAGACAGCAGAAGAGCTCAAGCCCTCTCCTCTCCTGAAACACCAACGTCCACCACAGGTTTCAGCCTGAACTGGAACATTTCAGTGTGGGTGTTACCAACCCAGCCTTGACACTGGACACTCCTGTTCTCAGCAAATGGTCAGCAAACACCTATGCTTCCGGGCATGGCGTCACATGCTGGCCAACAGGTGTCTGACAACCATGAGCCAGACGACGGAAACTGTGGAGCTTGTGGGGCCTCCAGTCCAGCTGAGTGAGCCAGGCAACTAACAAGGAAAACATGTGATTAATGAGTCATGCATGTCAAATTATAGCAGACATTGTTAGTTAATAAGCATCAATGCAACGATTGTGTATGTATGACTGTATTAACACATTACATATATGTATACGTATGTAGCTAGACAGCTGGTTAGTTAGCTGTAAGTGCTGAGGTTTCCCTAATGCAGGGAAGGGGAACAGGGTGTGCGAGTGGAGTGGTGGGTAGGTCTCAGCTGGGAGCCAGTGGGCCTCCCTGAAAGGCCACCCTGAAGACGGTCAGAGCAAGCACTGTAGCCCTCCTGGGGACAGCCTTCCAGGTGGAGGAACTTGCAAGAGAAAGCAGCCCAAGGCTGGCTTAAGGGAGGAAGAGGCAGTAAGTACACTGAGGCTTTGCCAAGTGAGACGGGAGCAGCTGGAGGCAGGTGAGCACCAGAATGGCACACTGCAGGTAGGAGGGGGAGGCCAGAGGCAGGAAGGCCAGGCGGAGGTGCTGCGGTGGTCCAGGAGGGGAGATGTGGCCAGGCTGGGGCACAGGGTGCAGCGTAGAGGCCACGGCAGAGAGAGCAGTCGGTGCTGGGGAATCATCATCACTCTGGGGGGTGGCAGGTGGGGACCACAGCCAGGATGGGGGCGTGCTGGAACCCCAGGAGCGAGTTCGTTTTCTATGACCTCACACACTCTGTGCTTGGAATCGGACACAACCTCACCCGTGCCTCCCTTGATTCCCCGGATGCTTCATTACATTCCATGACGCCGTAGGCCGGCAGGGCTCAAAGAGGAAGAGCCAGCTCTGGTAACTGACAGTCAGGGCACCTGGGCGCTCCAGATTGCACCGTCATGACCTCTGCGCCTGCAGCTTCACTAATAGAGAACAAACCCTTCAAGAAGATGTGCACGGCAGCAAAGCCACCCCCTTCCCTGAAAGCCTGTCTCTTCTCGGATCTGTTTATTACTCTCAGCAAGGTGGTGTGAAAATTTGATAAGGCCAGATATCAAAGTTCTGGAGTGTTGCAGAGAGGGTTCTTTCTTGCTGATATTGTGCAGAGACGGCAGGTCAAAAAGCGCTTTTTTATTGCTTTGGGGCTCATGCTCAGCACAAAGCAGCCAGCTGAGTCAGCTTCCTCACAGCCACTCAGCCTTCAGAGTACACCCCGCAGACCTGCTTCTGAGACCCTCCTCTGGGTAAAAAGAACTGTCTCCAGGTGGCACAGTGAGGTGTGCCATTAGCTCCACAGCCACCCTAATGACAGCAGACAACAGGCCCTCCAGGCAGAGGGTCCACTATCCTGGGAACACAGGACCCACCTGGAGCATCCTCTCCGTTCAGTCCTGCTGTGGAATCTCATGAACACGTGCTCCAACATTCTGAATTTCTCAACCTCTCTCAGCATACACAACGAGAGGGCTTTGCCGCTCAGTAACAAGCACAGCAGGGAGTCCTTGGGGATGTGGATGAAGCAAGATGGCCACGAGTTGCTCATTGTTACTGTTGAAGGTGGGTGGTGGGTACACTGCATGCATTAAACTATTCTCTCTACGTTTAGTATCTTTGAAATTTTCTATAAAAAAAATTAACTCTTCTTAAAGCAATTCAGCAATATCTAACAAAATGGCAAGTGTCCATACCCTTTGAATCACTTGATTCCGTGTCTCGACATTCATACTACAGATCTATGAGCAAAAGTGCCAAATAAAGTGTTGCTGCTTAAGCACTTCAAGAGCAAAAGACTGGACACAAGCTAAGTGCTCAACAGGGGGGGATCAGCTTAGTAAAATACGGCACAGCCAAACAGTGGAATGGTATGCATGCCACTGATAACAGGGAAAGGACACTCCTCTATGTCCTGATGTGGGGCACTCTTCAAGGTAACTTCTAGTGGACAGAATCATGTCCCCTGTCATGAGGGGACTCAGACCCAGGAAACAGATTTGAGGTCTCAGCAGGTGGAAGAAGATGCAAGACGCAATTAAGATAGTAGACATGCTTTATTCAGAGGTGGCAGCCGCCTCCAGCCTCCGGCTTCAGCTTTAGCCCCAGCCAGTTCCATTTTGTCCCCTTTAACCCCCATTAGGCCCTGGGTCTTTTCCATAGACCCTTTTAAAACGTAGGCCAAACAAAGAAGGCACACTGCCAACAGGTCACATAAGAGGGCGCACGCTCACAAGGTAACAGTTATGACCTTGAGTGTCTACACTGAACCAGCGTTTCCAGCCTTGACAAACCATAGCATCGCCGGTTCCCAGCCCTGGCTACACACTGAAAACAACACAAAACATAACATAGCTCAGCGAGGGAACCTAACTGTAGCCATTTGGGGCCTGCCCCAACACACTCCCAAAAAAGATGTCCACATTCTAATTAATCCCTGGAACCTGCAACTATGTCATGTTACGTGACAGAAAGGGGGCTTTGCAGATACGATCAAGTTCAAGGAGGCTGAGATGAGATATCATCCTAGATTATGTAGATAGACACCACGTGATCGCAAAGGTCCCAAACAGGGAAGGAAGGGAGCCAGAGTCAGAGAGAGATGTGAAGCTACTGCCCACTGGTGGCTTCAAGAAGGGGCCATGGGACAAAGAACACAAGCTGTCTGCAGAAGCCAGACAATGCAAGGGACCATCTTGATTTGGGCGCTATAAAGCCCATTTCAGATGGCCTCCGGAACTCAAAGAAAAATAATTTATGTTGTTATAAGCACTAAATTTGTGGTAATTTGTTACAACAGCACTAAAAGCCACTATAAAACAGTTTAAATGGGAAAAGCAAGGTTCAAAACAGTGTTCATAGTAAGCTGTGATCTCTAGGCAATGGACAGCCACAGTGGTGAACGTGTAGATAGACCACGTGGAGCAGAGACTGGCAACACTGCAGCCCGTGAGGAGGGAACAGGCGGCCGGGTGAAGCGCGGAAGGCTTTCTTTCCAAGTGTACCTCGTGGTACTTTTTGGAGGTCGTACTATTTGAATGCATTGGGTAATGCAAACAAGAACACTTCAGTTAAAACAATTCTCCCTCAATGAACATGACATACAGATTTTCAATGTTGGTCTATTTTTAAAGCCTAATCTCAAGGAGCACAGCAAGAGTGGTGACTACCAAGAGCACTATGCTGCAGTTGAGCCCCTGGGAACCCAGAGAAGGAGAAACAAAAATGGTAACAAAACCAGATTTCCTTAACCACATGACATCTGCCAACCCAAAGGGAGTCGGCCAGGGTCCCTTTAAGACAGGCTCAAAGAGGAATTTCTCCCAAATAATTCGCAGGCCCATGTTATATACTTTCGCCAATCACCTCCAGATTCCACTCTCCCCTCCACACCCGAAGTGGCAGCGGGGACAGGTTTCAGTGCATCTTGTCCCAGGGGCCTGGTGCAATCTTCAGTGCTCCAAGTAGGCCAAGGTTAGACCCTCCAACTCCCCTTGCTTTACCTTAAAACTCTCCAGTCTCCAGAAGCCAGTGTGCACACAGCACGTGGCCACGTCACCACTCTGCAGCCTCAAGGAGACCTCCGCAGAGCATGGGGCGTGGAATTCAAAAGTTTCTCCCTATTCAGGTTCACTTGAATGCTAATTTGAATATTAAACTTGCCATGATTGCCGTGTGGCCTGCCTGGCACCAGAGCTTGTTTTTTTCTTTTGCAGTTCTAGGGATGGAACCCAGGACCTCACCCGTGCTAGGCAAGAGCTCTATCCCTGAGCTGCATCCCCAGCCCTCATTAAATCTTGTTACACTTTACATATGTCATGCCCAAAATCAGGGCTGTAAAGAATTCAAAGTAATGACAAAGGTCTTAAGAAAATGGTCTTACTGCCGTGGGTCCAGAGGTGGTTCCTTCCCTCGCTGTCCCTGCATCTGGACCAACCACATCAGCAGCTTGATCTTACCACATATCTCTTGGAAAATCAAGACAGCAGCTCCACACAATTCTCCCAGCTGGATGGGGGAGCACTAAAGCTTTGCACACGGCATGTCCCCAGGTGACCAGTAACTGTTTAGTGAAAAAAACAATAGGAAGCTGGGTACAGAGGTGCACGCCTGTCATCCTAGCCGCTCAGGAGACCGAGGCAGGAGGATGGAAGGTTTGAGGCCAGTCTCAGCAACTTAGCAACCTGCTGTCTCAAAATAATGCCACGAGTTGCCACGGGTGCTCTCTGTGGTGGTTCTGACTGTTATACTGATTTCCTAGAGGTGCAGTAACAGAACACCAGAACCCAGACGGCTTCAGACAACTGAAACATTTGGGCTCACAGTCCTGGAGGCCATCAGTCTGAAATCAGGGCACTGTCTGCTCACTCCAATGGCATTAGGGGAAGGTCCTTCCCACCTCTTCCTCAGAGTTCCTTGTCTTCCATATTCCCATGTGTTCTCTGAGGGCAGGGAGGCCTGTGCCAGAATCCTATAGGAATGACTGCCATATTAGACCGGACCCACCCTAATCCAGTGTGCCTTCTTAACTAATTACACCTACAAGTATTCTGTTTCCAAATAAGTCACATGCCCAGAAGTGAGGAGGTGAGAACTTCTCTTTGAGGAAAACAATCCAACCCACAATAACAGATACATGTGCATACTTGTACAAGTCATCAAATTGCACATTTGAGATGCGTCCACTTCATAAAAATGATACCTCAATTAAAAAATAAAATGGAAGAAAAAAAACAAAAGCGATAACCACCAAGTTCCTCCTCTGTCAGTTTCTGAGAGATAGGACTAGAAATAATACCCGCTACTTACGGAGGCAATATAAGGTCCTTAAAAATTCCCTCTCCACCCCGCTCTCTCTCGGCATCAGGCACACGCTACCTCCCCATAAAGTCTGCCAGGGCTCCCGGGATCTGCCCTTTCCAGAGCTTGGGTAAGGCGGAAGTGAAGCCACGCTCATTTTGAAGCAAAGCCGCCTCTAAATTAGCAGGACCAGCCAGCTGCTACCCTCCCCGCCACTCGCTGCACTTGGCAGACGAAAAGGAATTTTTAAAGGCTGATTACACATTCTTTTTTATTGGTGCCATGTTTGTAGTATTTGTTGTCCCCAGCTGGTGCCATGGTAGGTGATATAAAAAGATACATGAATAATGTATTCAACAGCCCCCGAGTCACCAGAGAAGCTTGCTGCCAAGCAGGGAAGGCACGGCGGGGCCGAGAGCCCAGATCAGAGGGGCACCCGGGAAACTCCTGCCCCCAGCCTCGTTTTCCCTGAGTGCTGTGGCTTCAGTCGGCCCCAAGAACAGTGGGGTCTTCACATGGCCGTAGAGGAAGCTCCTGACAAGCCCCTCTGAGAGGTCTAACATAGCCATCTCACATCTGGAGATCTAACAGGCTGGAGCGTGATGGTAGGTGCACCAGTAGTCAGGGACCACAGGGGTCCTGCAGCTTGCTATCCTGGGACACGGGGTGAGGGGACAATCCAAAACTGGTGGAAAAGAGTTTCTCCAGCAGGATCCTTTTGGGTCATGAGCCTCCAGACAACTGCTGCCTCTGAAGGAGACTGTCCTGATGGTAGACATGACACTGACTTTGTAGAGCAGGTGCTCAAATGTAACAAAACAGAAGAGGGTGATGGGCCACTCGGTGATGTATTCAGAGGACCAAAGGGTTATTTGCCCATGGGTGGTCATGCCCCTCCTGACCTCCTTCCTTGCCTCCCCTACGGAGGCTGCAAAATGAGATGCTTTTCTTCCCAGCCTCCCTTGCAGCTAGGGTGGCCACGTGACCTATCTGACCAATGAGATGTAAAGATTTCCTGCTTGGGTCTCAGCATCCCTTTTGCAACCATGAGGGAAGAACCAAGAGAACTGTAAAGTTGCCAATGGAGTGTTGCACCGACTCTAGACGTACCAACCTACGGGCTTCTCATGGATTATCCACATACCGCCAGAGCTGAGTTATCAGTTGCTTGTAAGCAAATGCACTCCACCGCTCCAGGGCCTGGGATGAGACTGCCTGCCTGCCACAGTTACAGCCATGCAGGCTCAGAAAAGAAGGAAAGCCCTGGCCTCTGGCCTGGGGCAACTGAAAGTACCAGGACACTCACTTGGAAGGCTGGAATAGTGCCCTCCAAAAATTCATGTCCACCTGGAACCTCAGAATGTGACCTCATTTGGAAATAGAGTCTTTGCAGATGTGAGTAGTGATGTGAGTAGTGATATGAGATCATTACCAGATCAGGTGGTAGGAAACCGAATGACTGGTGTCATTGGAGGAGACAGGGACACCCAAGGGAGAAGGCCCTAGGAAGACAGCAGTGAAGATTGGAGTGATGAGCCACAAGTCAAGGAATTCTAGGAGCTACCTGAAGCTGGGAGAGGCAGGAAGGACCCCCCAGAGCCATCACAGGGAGTGTGGCCTGCCAACACCTCGACCGCAGATCTCGGGCTTCCAGAAGGATGAGAAACACAATTCTGTTGCTTTAAGCTATCGAGTTGGAGTCATCAGTTACAGCAGCCCTAGGAAATGAAGATGCCTACTCTGGTCTCGTCTGTGGCCCTGGTGCACACTGGGACCTGCTGGTAAGAAGGCAGCTCATCTGTGATCAAGAGGCCTAACTCACACTCCCTGGGAGCCCCAGACTTGGGAAAGACCACCCCACAGTCGGCAGGCCTCATCCCTCTGAGGCCTCAAGACCCTCCTCTCCTTCCCACGGGGTCTAGGAGGGGCAGCAGGGGCAGCACGGGCCTCCCTTGCCTTTTACCCAAGTCTAGAGGGCTGTGTCCTGAGGATGAGGCTCCTCGGAGGAGCAAAGGAAACTTGCATTTGGTCTACATTCACCCTGGAAGGGGGATCTTCACCCCCATCCCACCAAACAGAATGGCCATCGTCAGGGACAAACAAACAAGGCGTGCCCGTCAGTGGGAACGGTGGGCACAGGTTAAGAGGAGTGGGGTGTTCTATTTATAAATGCAGGGATGTGATGTTCTGGATTTCCTGCAAAATAATGTGGTAAGGGAGCCAGCCAAGCTCGAGAAAATGAGCTTGGACACCAGGCAGTCGCCCTTGAAGCTGGGTCGGAGGATTCATTGCATCACCCTCCTTACTTCTGTACGTATTTAAAAGTTTTCATCATGAAGGTTCTTTTAAAGGAAGCAGTCCACATGCACTGTCTTGAAAACAGGACTATAATACATTCTAAAGTAACAGAAACAACTAGTTGAAGAATAATATGCTCAGTAGAATTCCGCTGCTTTCTGTGAGTGCATGTTTGTTTTATGCGAAGGTCAGTAGAAAGAATAACCTAGAAAATGGTACAGGGAAGCAAAAATGGTCAGAACACCGGGCCCACTATTGTCCCCTCTTATGTCACCACTTCTTTTCCATGACAGCACTTCTCAGTTGCTGCAGCACTCACAGGTCGCCCAGATGAACTAGTGGGTACACATTTGCCCACAGGTGTTTGACTTTGCTTCTTCCTACCAGTGGAGCCGAGAACTCCCTGAATTTACCAAGTGAGCGAGTGGAAGACGAGACCTACAGGCGATCAGGAAGTCATCAGCATTCCTGAATGGTTTATAATTTATTCTTTTAAAATAGAAATTCTACTCTTGGTGGAATAGCCTGGGGGTTCAAGTGCAAACTTACCACATGAAGCCAGCCCGGGACAAGATCACAGGCTGGAAGCGATGGACACCCTGTAGGACCTCTCACGAGGAAGTCCTAGAGCCACCAAGAGCTACGGGGGACTCACTCCCAGGGCGCTTCCCTCAGGCCCCACGGGGCACAGGGGCAGGAGCCTCCCTCAGACGGGTGCACTTTGCCCAGTTTGGCGCAGGGTGTTGTCAGACAGCTGCTCAGGAGCCAGCCAAGCCTGAGGGTTCCCACGGGTGAACCACACAACAGCCAGTCCTGAGTGGGGTCCTCACCATCTAACCATGTCAGAAATGTAGACAGGAGCATCCTGAATGCCCCTCCCAGCTAGGGGTAGAGGGAGAAGGGAGGTGGGAGGCTCACCCAACCCCAACACTCACCCACAGACTCCCACTGTGCAAAGCATGGACTAGGAGCTGGGCACTGGTGGCTGCAGGCCACCAGCCCTTTCTCAGCTCCTAAGCCCGGCCAAGTAGTTTCAATTACCATCTAGAAATCAGGCTAATGGAGGCTCCTACTGGGCAAGGCTGATGTGAAATTCAATGAGAGGATGGGCCCAAAGCAAGGTAAGCATATTAGGTCCCAGCAGTAGATGCCCTGAGATAAGGGACCCAGGACAATGGTGGGCTTGGGAGGTGACCCCAGGAGGCAGTTAGGGAGGTAGGGCAGGGAGGTGGGCACAAGAGGAAGCTGATTCTGGAGGTGCAATGAGCAGTCTCTGGGCAGGAGCCCCAGGCCCTGGGGCTCAATCCACCAGATGACATCAAGTGTCCTTGGCAGGTGTCCCCAGATGAAAAGAAGGTTTGTTGATAGAACACCAGGAAAGGAAGCTGAGCAGCAGCAATCACTGAGCCACAATGGTCAGGTAATAAGACAACCTGGTGGTCCCCAGGAAGCAGAAGTCCCTTGTCATACAAACTACAAGTAATGCCAAGCATGGTGGCACCCTCCTGTAATCCCAGCAGCTCAGGAGGATCAAAAGTTCAGGGTTAGCGTCAACAACTTAGCAAGACCCTCAGCAACTTAGTGAGACCTTGTCTTAAAATAGAAAATAAGAAGAATTGGGGTAAAATGCCGCTGAGTTCAATCCCCAGTACCAAAATTAATTAAATTAAAATTCAAGTATATTCTAAAAATAGGCAACAACCCAAAGATAGGGGAATATCCCAGCTGACATGCAGGAAGAACCTCTGAGCCTCACCGCCAGCCATGACTCTCCACATCGCTGAGCACCAAGGTCACCAGGGAACATCTGTAAGAATGCAGGGTCTGGGGCTCCTGCCCAGAGACCCTAAAACAGCAGGTCCCTGGCAGGTCCTGAAGTCTGCATCTCGACAGGCTTTCCAAGTGACTCTCTGCAGTGGGCAAAGGACCCACCTGCATTGAAGGACATGGTTCTTGTCAAACCCAAGGCCCTGGCTTGGCCACCTGCTGGCAGCACAGGTGGGTAAGAGGCACCTTCAGGGAAGTTTCTGGAATAGTGAACACTTCCAAAGTGTGCCTGCACATAAACACTTGTAACAGTCCTCTCTTGGTGTCCACTGGAAAAGGGTTCCGGGACCTAGCCTGGGTACCCAAATCCATGGATGCTCAAGTCCATCTTATAAAATGCCACAATATTAGCAAATCACCTACACACCCCCTCCTATGCACTTTAAGTCATCTCTAGATTCGCTATGTACGTGGTTGTTACACTATAATTTTATGTGCGTGTTTTATTGTTGCTTTTCATTGGTTTTCTTTTTTCACATATTTTTTGATCTGTGGTTGGTCAAATCTGCTGGTGCAGGACCCAAGGGTACAGAGGGCCGATTTGTGCACACACACACCTATCAACAAGAACAGTCAACAGAGCTTGAAACCCCAGCTGTTTTACCAGGGAAATGAGTAACTCCACTCCTAATGTACTCAAATCATCAAAGAATAAACCACAATCCGTAGCTCTACCAGCGCCACAACCCATAACCTCCCAAGAAGGCACCAAGGCTGATGAGGCCGGGGGCTATCTGCTGAGCCCACTGCTGCCTGAGGGGGGATTCCATTTGGGGGTCCAATGTTTCCAGGACACCAAGAAAATGTTTGCATGAGAACTGGGGCCAGACACAGAGGCCTGGGCAAGCAGCACAGATGGCCGTGTTCCACAAGGCCGGCCCCGGAAATTAGCCGCTGATTTCAAACGTCTGTATCAGACGTGTTAAGGCGCTATTCCAAAATCCCAAATAAAACTCCAGGTCTTTTTGAAGAAAAGACAAAGGATTTATTCTGGCCAGGGCCAAAGGAGCAAAAGCAGGCAGTTCTGCAGCCCAAGACTCTGAACCCAGGTGAGGGGCCACTTAAACACAGAAAAACCACAAAGAAGGGAGCGGGAGAGGCAAGTACAGTCACAGGTAAAGTGGAAAGCACCACATTACCTCCTCAGAACTGGCACCTCTCTGTACCTACTCAGGAAGATAGCTAACATCTGCCCCAGAGTTAAAGACACTGTAGTCAGGGTTCAAGTGGGTGAATCAGTTTCCATGCAAATGAGCTCAAGCAGAAAGGGGGACCAATTCTACGCAGGGTGAGATGTCTGAGCAGAATGGGATCAACCCAACGTAACTTTCAAATCAGCCCATAACAGACTCACCCCTTCCTGCTCCACCTACAGAGCCCAGGGCAGCAGGAGGAATCCCTTCCCAGTCCTTCCGCCACCTCTCTCTCCACACCCTACTTCTTTCCACATTTTTTATTGGAACATTCTTACAGTTGTACATATGGTGGAATTTGTTGTTAAACATCCATACATACACACAATATAACAATGGCCAATGTCACTCCCTAACAGTTCCCTCTTCCCTCCCCTCCCCCAACCCCTAATACATTGTCCCCTACTGATCTCCTTTGATTTTCATGAGATGACCCTCATCTTTCTTTTCCTTTTTCCTCTCTATCGTCCACAGTTGAGAGAAAACATAAGACCCTTGACCCAGAGCCTGACTTGTTTTGCTTAACATAATGTTCTCAAGTTCCATCTATTTTCCTGCAAATGACATAATTTCATTCTTCTTTATGGCTGAATAAAACTTGATTGTGTATATAGACCACATTTTCTTTATCGACTCATCCATTGAGGGACACCTAGGCTGGTTTCATAGTTTGGTTATTGTGAATTGTGCTGCTATGAACATGGGTGTGCATGTATCACTGCAGTATGATGACTTTAATTCTTTAGAATAAACACCAAGGAGCGGTATAGCTGGGTCATATGGTGGTTCCATGCCTAGTCTTTTGAGTAACCTCCATAGTGGTTATACTAGTTTACAATCTCACCAAGAGGGTAAAACTGTTTTTTCTCCACATCCTCTCCAGCATGTACTATTGTTTGTGTTCTTGAGGACTACCATTCTCACTGGTGTGAGATGAAATCTCAGTGTAGTTTTGATTTGCATTTCCCTAATTGCTAATAACGTTGAACAATTTTTCATATACTTGTTGGCCATTTGTATTTCTTCTTCTGGAGAAGTGTCTGTTTAATTCATTTGCCCATTTATTGAGTTACTTGGTTTTTTTGGTGTAAACTTTTTTTGAGTTTATATATTCTTGGTATTAATCCTCTCAGAACAGTAGCTAGCAAAGATTTTCTCCCATTCTGTAGATTCTCTTCACATTCCTAATTGTTTTCATTGCTGTGCTGAAGCTTTTTAATTGATACCATCCCATTTATTAACTCTTGGCATTATTTCCTACCTCTAGGTGTCCTATTGAGAAAGTCATTTCCTGTGTCTATATGCTGAAGTGTTGACTCTGTTTTCTTCCAGGAATTGCATAGATTCTGGTCTAATTCCTAGATCTCTGATCCATTTTCAGTTAAATTTTGTGCAGGGTGAGAAATAAGGGTCTAGTCTTATTCTTCTATATATGGATAACCAATTTCCCCAGGACCATTTGTTTAAAAGGCTATCTTTTCTCCAGTGTACATTTATGGCACTTTTGTCAAGGATCAGATGACTGTATCTATGTGGGTTTGTCTCTGTGGCTTCTATTCTGTACCATCAATCTCTGTGTCTATTTTTATGCCAGTACCATGCAGTTTGTGTTACTATAGCTCTGTAGTATAATTTTTTAAACATTTTTTAGTTGTAGATGGACACAATATCTTTATTTTTATTTATTTATTTTTATGTAGTGCTGAGGATCGAACCCAGTGCCTCACGCATTTGAGGCCAGTGCTCTACCACTGAGCTACAATCCCAGCCCTCTGTAGTATAATTGGAAATCAGGTATTTTGATGCCCCCAGCCTTGCTTTTTTGGTTTAGGATTTCTTTGGCTATTCTGGGTCTTTTATTCTTCCAGATGAATTTTAGGATTTTTTTTCTAGTTCTGTGAAGAATGTCATTGGTATTTTGGTGGGGATTGTATTGAATCTGTATACTACTTTTGGCAGTATGGCCATTTTAATAATACTAATTCTGCCTATCCACAAACATGGGAGATCTCTCCATCTTCTGGGTTTTCTTTCTTCAATGTTCTATAGTTTTCATTGTAGAGGTCTTTCACCTCCTGGGTTAGATTTTATTCCTAGGTATTTTTTTAGGTTATTATGAATGAAATTGTCTCCTGATTTCTTAGCAGATTCATTATTGGCATATAGGAAAGCTATTGATTTTTGCTTATTGATTTTGTAAACTTCTACTTTGGCAAATTTGATTTTTGGTGGAGTTTTTTATATCTTTTAAAAATAGAATCATATCATCTGCAAACAGTGATAATTTGACTTCTTTTCCTATTTCTGTCCCTTTTATTTCATTCTGTTGCCTAATCACTCAAGCTAGAATTTCTAGCACAATATTAAATAGGAGTGGTGACAGTTAAAATCTTTGTCTTGTTCCAGATTTTAAAGAAAATGCTTTCAGCTTTTCCCCCATTTACTATGAAGTTGGCTTTGAGTTTTTTACTTATAGCCTTCTATCCCTAGTTTCTTCAGTGTTTTTAAATTTCATCAAAGGCCTTCTCTGCATCTAATGATCATCTCATTGGACTCATGATTAAGCGATTTTTGGTCCTTAATTTTACTTATGTGGTGAATTACATTTGTTGATTCGCATCTGTTGAACCATCCTTACATCTCTGAGATAAAACCAACTTGCTTGTGATATACAATCTTCTTAACATGTTATTGAGCACTTGCTAATACTTTATTAAGAGTTTTTGCATCTAAGTTCATCCGGGATGTTTGTCTGTAGTTTTCTTTCCTTGATGTATCCTTATCTGGTTTGAGTATAAGTATGATACTGTATTCATAGAATGAATTTGGAAGAGTTCCCTCCCTTTTTATTTCATGGACTAATTTGAGGAGGCATTAGTTATTAGTTATTCTTTAAAGGCATTAGTTATTCTTTAAATGTCTGGTAAAATTCAGCCAAGAATCCATCTGGTCTTCAGGTTTTCTTTGATAGAAGGCTTTTTATTACTGTTTCCATCTCATCACATGTTATTGGTCTGTTTAGGTTGCCTGTGTCTTCTTGATTCAATTTTTTTTATTTTATTTTTTTGGCACCAGGGACTGAACTCAGGGGCACTCGACCACTGAGCCACATCCCCAGCCCTATTTTGTGTTTTTTATGTAGAGACAGGGTCTCACTGAGTCACTTAGCACCTCGCCATTACTGAGGCTGGCTTTGAACTCGCAATTCTCCTGTCTCAGCCTCCCAAAGTGCTGGGATTACAAGCGTGAGGCACTGCGCCCAGCTTCTTGATTCAATTTTGACAGATTGTATATGTCTAGAAATGTATCCATTTCTTCTAAGTTTTCCAGTTTATTAGACTACATTTTCAAAATAGTCCCTAATGATCCTCTGGATTTCTGTGATGTCTGTGGTGATTTTCCCTTTTTTGCATCTAATTTTACTAATTAGGGTCTTCTCTCTTTTTCTTTTGGTTATTTTGGCTAAGGGCTTATCAATCCTGTTTATCTTTTTAAAGAACCAACTCTCTGTTTCATTGATCCTTTGTATTATTTTATTCTCAATTTTATTGATTTCAGCTCTGTTCTTAATTATTTCCTTCTCTCTACTGGTTTTGGAATTGGTTTGCTCTTCTTTTTTAAGTGCCTTGAGATTCGTCATTAGGTTGTTTATTTGGGATCTTTCTTGATTTTCCTATGTAGGCACTCAGGGCTATAAAATTTTCTCTTATAACTACCTTCATAGTGTCCCAGAGGTTCTGGTATGTTTTACCACTATTCTCATTTGATTCTAAGAATTTTTTAACTTCTCCCATAATATCTTGTAATGCCCATCCATCATTCAGAAGTGTATTGCTCAATCTCCACGTGTTTGTATAGTTTCTGTAGAGTTTTGTCATGTGACTTCTAATTTCATTGTCTTATGATATGAAAAGATGCAAAGAATTATATCATTTTTTTGTATTTGCCAAGAGTTGGTTTGTGGCCTATAATATGGTCTATTTTGGAAAATATTTCATCAGCTGCTGAGAAGAAAGAGTATTCAGTTGTTGTTGGGTAAAATATCCTATAGATATCTGTTAAGTCCATTTGATTTTTAATATTTTTCAGGTCAAAATAGTTTTTACTGAGTTTATGTCTAGATGACCTCTCTAATGATGAGAGAGGTGTGTTGAAATCTCCTAGTATTGTTGTACTGGGTTCTATCTGAAGCTTCAATTTGAGTAGCATCTATTTTATATAATTAGTTGCACCCATGTTTGGGGCATAACTATTATTGTTATATCTTCTTGTTGGATTGTTCTCTTTACCAGTATAGAATGATCTTCTTTATCTTTTCTAATTAATTTTGGTTTGAAGTCTGCTTTGTCAGACATGAGAGTTGCTACTCCTGTTTGTTTTCGGGCTCCATTCACATAGCATATCAATTTCCATCCTTTCACTTTCAGTCTCTGGCTGTCTTAGCCTGTAAGGTGTGTATCTTGCACACAACATATAGTTGGGTCTTATTCTGCCAGCCTCTCTTAATTGGAGAGATGAGACCATTTACATTCAATGTTATTATAGAAAGATGTTTATTAATTTCTGACATTTTGATCTGTTGATAATGTTTAATTTGGTCCTATTTCTCATTTGCTGAGCTCCTCTTCTAATGAGAAAATTAGATTTATTGTTTTATGAACCCTGGGGGTTTTTTCTCTGCATGGAGTACTTCTTTAAGTAAGTTCTATAGTGTTGGCTTAGTAGTCATGAATTCTTTGGCTTTGGTTATCTTGGAAGTTTTTATTTCTTCTTCAGTTTTGAAGGATAAGTTTTCTGGATGTGGCAATCTTAGTTGTCAGTTATTTTCTTTTAGGATTTAGAACATACCATTCCTTTCCCTCCTCACTTTTAGAGTTTGTGCTGAGAAATTGGAAGTGATTCTGTTTGGCTTGCCTCTAAATGTGATCTGATGTTTTTCTCTTGAGGCTTTTAAAATTCTATCCTTGTTCTATATGTTAGACATTTTAATTATATGTATTGTAGATAGGGTTTTTGTTTTGTTTTGTTTTTTAGCTTGTTGATTTGAGGTTCTGAATGTTTCCTGTATATGAATGTTCATCTCATTCTCAAGATTTGGAAAATTTTCTATTATTTCCCTGAAGAAGTAATCAATCCCATTAGCCAGCATCTCATAACCCTCCTCAATTCCTATGATTCTTAGATTTGGTCTCTTAATGTTTTCCCAGAGTTTTTATATATTCTGATCATGTTTACTTATTTTCTTTTCTTTAATACTGTCTGAATGTTCAAGGCTGGCCACTTTGCCTTCCAGCTCTGAGATTCTGTCTTCAGCATGGTGCATTCTATTAGAGAAACTTTCAATTAAACATTTTATTTGATTTATTTTGTTTTTTATTTCCAAGATTTCTGTTTGGTTCTTTTTCAATATCTCTATCTCCTTATTGAATGTCTCATTCACTTCCTTTACTGACTTCCTTCAGTTGTTTTTGTGTTCTCTTGGAATTCATGGGTGATTTTTATAATCATTGTTTCAAATTCTTTGTCCAGTATTTCATCCACTTCAATATTTGGGTGTTCAGTTGTTGGTGAATTATAAACTTTAGGAGGAGTCATTTTTTTCATATGTCTTGTACTCCTGTGTTGGGTTTTATCTATATATTGGAATGGGTGTCTCTACTCCTCTTATGTGTGAAACTTTTTAGGGCACAGTTGTCACAAAAGTGTCCTAGTCTGATCTAGATTGAGACACACACCCCCAGTAGGTGTGGTATCCACAGTCTTTGTGTTCTCTGTTTTTTCTGTAGTAGTGGATGTCTGTGGGTGAGACCTGAATGTCCACCCCTCACTGTTTCTACTTGGGACCTGACTGTTAGTTTATGTTTTTGTCTCTTCTATTATTTGTATTAAAATATGGCTGAAGTTGGAGCGTTGTTAATTTGTGTGTTAAGCAAAGTGTGCTGTCTTTTGGTTGAGTTCAGTTCAGGAATAGAGTCTCTAACCTGTAAACCTTGTAGTATCCCTGCAGGTTCCCAGCACTGGGACAGTAGAGCAAATATTGGTGTGATCTCCAGGCTCCTGTAGCAGCAGCTGCAGCGTGGCCACCTCAGGCCAGCTCCCACCTCAGCTCTCCGCATCCAGTTTAGAAACACTGAGCACTTTTTAAACACCAGTTCGTGGTGCAGCCTCTAGGTCAGCTAAGTTCAGGCTGCTTTTCAAGATCTCAAGTTTCTCTGCACCAAATCTGTCTGTTGTATTTCTCTTTGCGTTATCCTTCCTCTCTGTGGTGAACAAGCACTGTTGCCACTGCCTGCTGCAACGGGCTCAGCTCCAATGTACTCTTTCTTCTTTGTTCAATATACCCAAATTGCTGAGTCTCTAAGATACTCTGACTGTTCAATATTGAATTTTGGTGAAATCTCTCTTTCACCCATTTACTCTGAAATACCTGGCCATGGAGCAAATAAGAATGCAGCTTGTGCCAGGCATGGTGGTACACGCCTATAATCCCAGCAGCTCAGGAGGCTAAGACAGGAGAATCATGAGTTTAAAGCCAGCCTCAGCAATAGCGATGTGCTAAGCAACTCAGTGATACTATATCTCTAAATAAAATACAAAATAGGGCTGGGGATGTGGTTCAGAAGTCAAGTACCCCTGAGTCCCATCCCTGGTACCAGAAAAAAAAAAGAATTCAGCCTTCCTGGAATTCACCATCCTGAATCTCCTTCATAGTCTTCTTCTAAGAGTGAAGGTCTCTGGGGCTCCCACCACTCCTGCTTAGCTTCACCTGCTTTAATCCTAAGACAGTAGGCAGACAGGTTAGATTCAGGGAATATCAGATCTGAGAATTCTTCGTCTGACATACACAGTGGTATTATAGATCCTTGTAATCCTTGCTATTCCTTGGACAAGCAACATTGGCATCAACTCAAGAGCTGGTCAGAAATGAGGAATCTCAGGCTCCACTCCAGGTTCCTACATGTCTTATATATACATTAAAATCTGAGGTCCCCACCATCCTCAGCATAGGGCCTCAAGTCTCTGTGTGTAGAGACACCTGTCTTGGAAAGCAATGGAGTGAGGGGAATCGCACATCTCAGGTGTCTCTCTGGTAATCATTCTTGGTCTCTGCAACAAGACACACTCAGCTTTTCTTTGGTATAAATTTTTTTTAACATTATTGGGAATTTGGTGGTTTTCACATTGTTCCAAAAGAAACAGAGTTGTATTTGGCAATTGGCATGGGTGGACTTATGTACTTTTTCGTTGCTCTCATGAGCAACATGGTTTGCCCACACAGCACTTTTAAACTTTTGTTAATTGGTGTCCATATTTTTAAATGATGATTTTACACATCTTAAAATATATATCTACAATTCCCAGCTTCTAAGGAAAAGTCAAAATACATAGCACAGTCAGCCAAGGCTTAGTGGGGGCTGTTCCCCTGAATGGGGCTTCCATTTGCCCTGGTTTCCATCCAGCTACTGTGGGTAACCCCAGTTGCCATGGTATGTCAGGCGTTTCCATAGCTTTCTTCTGGGAAACTGAGGGAGCAGGTGCCTACTTCACACATTTTCTACCCAACTGTGAACTTACTAGGGATGTCTTAACAAACAGAAAAGTATTATCTTGTAACTCTGGAGGCAGAAGTCCAAAACCAAGGTGTCTGCAGCCATGTTCCTTCTGGAGGCTCTGGAGAAGGCTCCTTCCTCACCTGTCCCAGCCTCTGGTGCTCCTGGCTCTCCTGGGTTTGTAGCTGCCTCACTCCAGTCTCTGCCTCCGCACATGGTCTGCTTCCTTCTCTGTTTTCCTCTATCTAAATCTCCCTCTTTTTCACCCTAGAAAGAACTAGTCATTGGCCTTAGGGTCTCCTAATCCAGTATGACTCATTTTGACTGCATCTACAAAGACTCTAATTCCTAAATAAGATCACATGCACAGGAGTTAGGACATCAGCATATCTTCTGGGGGACATAATTTGATCCACTGCTCTGCCAGCTATGCTGACCTCCAGCCTCACTTCTTACCCTGCTCCCCCACTGCCCACTCCACAGCCTGGAAGCCCCTTCACTTTTTTTTTTTTTTTAAATATTTTTTCCAAACCTTTATTTTATTTATTTTTGTATTTTGTATGTGGTGCTGAGGATCGAACCCAGTGCCTCACACGTTCAAGGCAGGCGCTCTACCACTGAGCCACACCCCCAGCCCCCCCCCTCACTTTTCATCTTTCCCTGTGACCTGTGCTTTCTCCTCATCCTCTGTCTCATTGCTGCCCATCCTTCAGCCTCAGCCTTCAGTCTCCCCTCCCCTCCCCCCAGGGGGATGCTCGTCTCTTTTCCCAAGTTATAGTCTATACCTTGAAACAGCATTTTAAGACACCTCTCCTTCCATGGTAAGTAAACTCTGAGAGGAAACAAGCATGCCCACTTGTCCACCACATTGACTGGAGTCCCTGTTTCCATGTGGCTATGTCTGTGCGGATATGTAGTGGGCACACAAATATTTGCGGATTTGAATTAACAAGCAAAAGAATAAATGCAGATGGGGAGAGGAGGAGAAATAGTACAGGTCACCACCAGATGTACAAGGCCTCATGCTGAGGCCAGAGATTCTCTAAGCAAAATGCACTCGATGCCTTGAATGGCCAAGATTCAAGGTACTTTCTGTGTCCACCTAATCAATACTGCCCAAGCTCAGTGCCTGCTCCTGTCTCAGCATCTATCACAGTGCTCAATGGCACATGGCACTTTACAGTTGTTTACTGACTCTGAGTTTTATTTCATCTCACAAGTGGCCCATTTAGCACTGGCAAGGGCGAAAGCCCCCTCCTCTGTATCCCACTGACTATCCTTGGGATTATCCCCATCATTCCAAACACAGAGGCCCAAGTACACCTCCCCTGTTCGAATCACATCAATTCCAACCATCCTGTGATGCAAACCATGCCACCCTTCATCATGACCAGAGGAGGGTCCTTTCTCCATCATGGTGGCAGTAATGTGCCAAGAGGCAGAGGTCATCTGTTTCTTAGGGCAGATATTGGCAGGAGCTGGGAGGGATGTCAACCTGCATCACCTAACTTCACTGCAGAGAGTATGGCTTCACTTAGTACCTCCTCTACTGCAGTCCCCAGAACCCTCTGAAAGGGACATCACAGTGACCTAGAAGGGACCAGACAGTGCTCAAGGCTTTGCTGAGAAGAATCTAGAGACTTTGGGTCTCTAATTGACCTTGACCTCTCTCTTGCTTATTATGTAGTGTACCCTGTACCGTGTGAGCAAAGGAGATGGTTTCCCAGCACAAGTGGCCAGTCACTAGGCTCTTGGCCCATCTCACCAGTCTCCCTCTGTGGAACAGAGAGAGAGCCACTCATTTCAATCAAACATCAGGCAGATTCTGAAGAAAATCAACCCTTAAAATTCATCTTCTCCCTAGGGTTCCTCTCATTTGAGTTGTGTTTTCCTCCGCCTGCCTGCAGCCCACAGAGCCACTGGAAGTGCTTCTTGGGTGTCCTGGGGTCCCCCCTCTAGTGCTCCCCTGCACCTAAGAGGAGCACCTGGTGATTAGAACCAGTGTGACCCGCCATCGTGTCAGGCTGACAAACCTAGGCAATGCCAGCAGCCACCAGAGCAGCAGGTTGCTGGGCTGAAAGCAGAACCATGGGAGAGGGCCAGGTGGCTAAGTCAGTGACTAGTGAGGAACACATGGATGTGGTCCCCATTGTCTACTGTCCTCCACCAAGATGGTGACAGTGACTGTGGAGAAACTGGAAGCTTGGATAGAGTGAGGGTCGCAGGACTTGCCGGTGGGAGTAAGGGGCCAAAGAGGAGTTAGAGACCACACCCGGGCATGGCTTGGTGCAGCCGGTGGGTGGTGGTGAGCATGGGTGGCACACGAGGAGACAGATGGAAAGCAAGAGTCTGCCTTGATGGGATCAGCGGGAGGTCTTGTGGTTTGTCAAATGCAAGAATTGAGAAGTAGATTGGAAGTGTAAGCCTGGGCTTTGGAGGAGAAGCCTAAGCAGAAGATGCAAGTCCAAGACCTGCTGGTGGGGACCTAAAGCCACCAAAGGACAGGCTGACCGAGTGAGAGGTCTAGAGGGAGCAGGAGAGGCACCCACCGCAGGCTGCGTGCCCGGTCCAGTGCCAGCTGTACCTCCCAATCCCTGCATTATGCCAAGAGAGGGATCGGTGACCACCAGGGACCCCCACATGGCTCTCTTTCTTCTCAGATGTTCTCTAAAATCTCTCTCCCATATTTGGTGAAATGGAATTCTCTTTCTTCCCATCCAGTGGAAGCTTGCTCATTTGACCCGGAGAGGAAATGAGGATGCATTTAGAATCCGTTCTGCACTGCTAATCCCATCAAAGATTTCTCATTATTCATGCCTGGCAGCCTCGTTTTCTTCTCTCACCTTTCACAGTGTGGTCACAGCCTTAATTACTGACCTTTTCACCCTCTGAACGCCAGCTTCCTCCTCATCTCAGCTCTCAGGAAGTTCTGCTCACAGAATCACCTGCTGGATCCTCACCTGAGAGTGGAGGCTGTTCTCTGTGACCACATCGGCCTCCTTTAATGCCCATCAGACACGTCAGAGACCTCTGGGCATCAACACCAACCTGGAGCTTGACCAGCCCTGCTTCAGGATTCTTCCCCTCCGGCTGTGGATTAACATGTCTATAACCGTCACAGAGAAGGCTTCCCTGATTCTCACGAAGCCACAATTTCCAAGAGTGCTGGTCACTCTTGCTCTCTGTCTCTTGCTGAAAGTGTGGGCTGAGGGGATGTCCACCATTGCACCTGCACAGTGTGCAGCCATCCGAGGCCACACATTGAGAACAAGCTTGCAGAAGTGGTTACCACACTGGGGAAGAAAATGAAGGCCCAGCAAAAGCAAGGTCAAAAGAACTGAGGATGTGCAAGTTGAAGAGAATGTTCTGGATCAGAAATCAAGACACTATGGCCCACGGGCCAAATCTGGGCTGCCCACATGTTTTTCTAAATAAAGTTTTATTGGAACACGGACACATACATTCATTTACTCATTATGTGGCCCCACAATTGATTCGTGCAGGAATGAGTATTTGACTCAAATAAACCAATCAGAGCTCTTCCTTGGGACTTTTTTTTCCCCCAGACTTAATCTGGAAAAAGGTTATCATTCTCTGTGATCACAGGAACTGTGGAGTAAGATGTAATAGGAGCTTCTGTGGCCACAGTCCTCTAGAGAAAACAGCGCCTTTGAGAGAAGAAATTATGCTAATATGCAGACAGAAGCAGAGTGGAGAGAGATCTGCTGTGCCTCAGTCCCTGGTTCCTGGCACCCAGCTGCACCCCTGCAGAATGACTTCGGTGGCATAGTCATCCTACACGAGGCCTGTAACAGACGCCCTGCCCACACCAGTTGGCACTACTCATCCCAGTGCATGCTTCCTGCTGCATGCACCCAAGACTATCCCCCAAGGCCCATCCCAAAGTCAGCATGGAGTGGGTCAGAGAAGCCAATGAGCTGATGCCCCGGGAGCTGTCCTTAGCCAGAGATGAGAGGGAGTCAGGGTACAACTGCTTCGACATCTTGCTGCTTGGAGGGAAGGACTTTGAGGTGCACCGTGGTTTGGATGTGGTGTGTCCCCCAACATTTTATGTGTTGGACCTCTGTCCCAGAGTGGCTATGCTGGGAGAGGATGTGGAACCTTGAAGAGGCAGGACCTAGAAAGAAGTCCTCAGGTCACTGGGGGGCATGCCCTCAGAAGGGACTTAAGGCACCTTGGTGCTCACAGGAACCAGCTGTTATAGAAGCCCGAGTCTGGACCCTGAATTAATGTTTAGCTTCCTTGCTGGTGATGTGATCTCTCCTATGTGCAAGCTCCCTCCACTGTGATGCCATCTGCCATGAGGGCGTCACCACAGCCAATCTGATGCCAACACCATGCCCTTGAACCTCCAGAACTAGAAGCTGGATAAGCCTTTCCTCCTTGTAGTCTGTCATGGGTATTTTGTTACAGTAATGGAAAGCATTCTAACACAAGATGATATGTTGCCCGTCACCCCCTAGGGTCCCAGCAGGATAGAGCCCTAGTTGCCCAAAACAGGAATCTGCCACTGAAACCTCCTGTGTGGCCTCCTTCCCTTCCTTGCATCATTGCCACCCCCCATGTGTTCCCTGGGACCACCTCCCAAACAACCACTTGCAGTCCTGCCCTTTAGTCAGAGCCTGCTTTTGGGAGTCGGGGGAGAAACAAGATTTAAATATGATGCCTTGTCTTACCCACCCTCGTCAGGAATTTCTGCAGCCAAGAGCCCTATTTCCCCCTTCTGGGATGAATCCTAAAATGTGTTTGGAATTTCCCCACCTCCACCCAGTAACTACGTCATGAACATGAAGAAGTTGAGTGGGAGCCTTCGGGCAACCTTGAGTTTCACGAAGGCTGCTGCACTTCCCTGGCGGTTCCCCGTGAACTGTATGCCAGCCCCTCGGAGATGGCTTACTGGATGTGCCAGGTAGAATCTGGGTCAGGATGGCTTGGCTGCAACATGCTTCTAGAAATCTGGGGCCCTCGTGCCAACTTGTCCCTGAGCTGAGTACTAGGACCCAGTGGCAGGAAAAGATTTACTCTCTCCAATATTTCATCCTCCATCCCTTCCAAAGTGCTCAATGAATATCTGTCAACTGGATGATGGATTTACTCCTTCCAAACCACAACTCACCCAAGACAGACCCCGATGCAACACCATGTTGGGACCACACGCATCACAGTGACTATAATGACTACAGAACTTCCTCTAGTCAATCGCCTCCACTAAACGCTGCTGATGACCCCAGGTTATGCACTGGGAGGGAGTTTCTGTAGTCGTGAAGATTGCCACGTGACTGTTGAGTTTTGTTTTGAGATGGAGTCTCGCCTTGCTGCCCAGGCTGGCCTTCAACTCTCAATCACCCCATCTCAGCATCCTGAGTGGCTAAGATTTCCAGTGTGCCTGGCCTGACCTCTGGCAGCTCTTACCGTTGCCAGAGCACAGAGATGTGCACGGTTGATCCCTATGGGGGCATAAGTGATCAGCGCATGATTCTCACTTAGTCAAAGCATCCATGTTCCCTTGGAGAATCTACCCACCAAGGGCCTGAGGTTCTCTCCAGACCAGGGAGTGCCTGGCTCATACAGTCCCAATCCTGGTGGCGGCAGCCATGCTCCTCTGGGTCTGGCTTTCTCAGCAGAGGGTACCCTGGTCATTGACACAAGGGTTCATATGAGCTGGGCAAACATCCCGCCACTGAGCTCTACCGCCAGTGCGCTCATTCACACTGAATCATCTCTAGATTACCTATAAAACCTAACACAAATGCAAATGCGATGTAAACAGTTGTTATCCTGTATTGTTTGCAAAATAATGACAAGAAAAAGCCAATTGGTGTCTGGTACAGGTGAAACTTTTCCCTTGAATACTTCAGTCCCTACTTGGTTGAACCATGGATGTGGAACCTGTGGACATGGAGGGCCACCCATAGCTAGTATTGGACTAGTGAAGCATTGGCCAGCCCTTGGCCACATCCTGAGTTCCTTAGCAGGATGCCTGTGGACCCTTCTTCCCAAAGAGGATGTGGGTTTTTGTCTTCTCAATGCCTCTGGGGCCACCCACCTGTGTTAAGTGGCACCTGTGATCTTGGCAGAGTTGACTCACTCCACTCTGTATGAGCTGGTGACCCAGGTATCACCAAAAGGACAATTCCACCCCCTGGCAAGGTTCAAGCTCATGGCAGATTCAAGAGTGGGCACATGACACAGCTTATCCAATCTGAGTCCTTCCTGGTACTTCTGCTCAGGCTTTCAGGAAGTACACTCACCCCATCCCCTGGCCCCATGGGAAACCTTCTTGCCCCGACTAGAAAGAGGCTACCCATGTACCATGGGCATAGGGGCAAGCAGAGCCAAGAAAAGAAGGGACATGAATTTGATGACATTTCAGAACCTTAGATTTAACTTTAAGCCAGTTCCACCCTAACTTAGACTTCCCATTACATGAATCAATAATTCCTTTTTGTTTGTTTAAACATATTGAGTTGACCTCCTACTGCTTTTAACCAAAACACATTTCCATAATACATTATCATCTACTTGTATTACAAACATTTACTGAGCACACAGGGCACACAATAAATACTGTAGACCCTGGAAATTCAAAGATGACCACTGATAACAATAACAGCTGACACACAATGCTTGGTCTGCTAATCCTTATGCAGTGGGGTCTAAACTCAACCCCATCATACAGAAGCATGTCAGCTTTTCATGACTGTGACAAAATACCTGAGATGGTCAATTTATAAGGAAGAAAGGTGCATTTTGGCTCACAGTTTCAGAAGTTTCAGTCCATGGTCAGCTCATTATATTGCTTTTGGGCCTGTGGCAAGGCAGCTCCTTATGGGTGGGAAGTACATGGCAGAGAAAGATGCCTACCTCATGGTGACAGGAAACAGAGAGAGAAGTCCAGGGTCCCAATAGCCCCTCCAAAGGTATACTCCAATGACCCAACTTTCTTACACTAGGCCCCAACTCTTAATTTTTAAAAAAATTGTTTTAGTTGTAGATGGACACGATACCTTTATTTATTTATGTGGTTTTTTTAATGTGGTGCTGAGGATCGAACCCTGTGCCTCATACATGCTAGGAAAGTGCTTTACCACTGAGCTACAACCCCAGCCCCCGAGGCCCCAACTCCTAAAGCCACCTCCCCACAGAGCCACAGGCTGGTGACAAAGCTTTCAACACATGTGCCCCTCAGGGACATTTCAAATCCCAATGTCAGCAGGGAGACCGAGAAAGAGAAGAGTTCGGTAATGTGCCCAAGGTCATGCAGCACACTGCAGGCAGGCCTCAGGCAGGCCATATTCATCCACTTCCCCGCAGGCGCAGAGACCCCAGCCAGCTGAGCTCCAGCGAGGATTCTGATATTGACCATCACTTCAAGAAAGCTTGAAAGGAGGGCTACCCAGGGCTGCTTAGACCTCAAGATGTGTGAGAATCACCTGCCTCTTGTTAAATGAATGACCTGATCCAGCCTCTCTGGCCTGATGGTCTGTCTCCAACAAGCTCCTGGGTGCTGCTGCTACTGCTGCTGCTGCTGCTGGCCTGTGGACCACACTACAAGGATGCAGGGGCTAAAGCCATGGGAATGCCATGAGGAAGATGCCTGGGAATCCAAGAAGAGACCTACAACCAGGACTGCCTTTGAAGGATGATGCCCCTAAACAGGAACAGGGAAAGGCCTCCCAGGCAGAGGGCACAGTGTCAATCAAGGCCTGGAGGTCAAATCCACCCCCAGGGGGATGGATAAGCGAGATGGGGTCCATCCATGCGATGGAATTCAGTTCTGCCATGAAAAGGAAGGAGGCACTGAGAGCTGCTACATCCCACGGGAAACTAAATCAGGGTGCTTGGTGAAGGAAACCAACACAAAAGGCCACACAGCGTAGGATTCAGTTGATATGAGCCATCCAGAACAGGCAAGTCCCTAGAGACAGAGGTAGACGCGTGGAGTCCAGCACCCCGGGAGGGGAAGTGGCCAGCGTGGGCTCAGCAGGCGCACAATTCCCTGTGAATGAGAGAGAAAGCTCCTCAACTAGACGAGGGGACAGCTGTACCACACTGTGAGTGCCCTCAATGTCCCTGAACTGCACACTTCCACACAGATAAGGTGGTAAATGCTATGTGTAATTTTTTCATTTTAATAATTTTAAAATTTCTTCTGGGGAAATTTTTCCACTAATAAATTTCTAGGATCTTAAAACAACTCAGTGCAATAATGTATATACAGTGCCCAGCCCTCGTGGTCACTCAAAACCACGGAGCTACTTCCGTTATCCTAATAAGCAATAACTTGTCCTCTGTGAGGACAGGATGTCTAGGCAGAGGAAAGCACAGACTACTTTATTCTCCCCAGATCTGCACAACACTGGAGTCATCTAACAGTCCAAAGGATGCCACATGGTGTTATGATTTGGATATGGAATGTCACCCAAAAGTCCTGTGCACATGTTAAAAACATGGTCCCCAATTCAGCAAGATTCAGACGTGGAGCTTTTCAGCAATGATTGGATCACAAGGGTACTGACCTCAACACCAATAACGGAGTGGACAACAGGAGGTGGGACCTATCTGGAAGGTCGCTAGGGCATGCCCTGGAAGGGTTTGTCCTGCCCTTGATCCCTTCCTGCGTCTCTGCTCCCCAGCTGCCACACCTTTCTGCCGTGATGCTCTGCCTCATCCTGGGCCCAGAGCTATAAAACGGCTGACTGTGGATGGAAACCTCTGAAACCTTGAGCCAAAATCAGCCCTCCCTCCTCTGAGCTGTTCTTGTGAGGTACTTAGGTCACACACAGGTTGACCTTTGTGAGCATGAACATAAAGTTTACCCCTCTAGCCAATTCCAATGGAGGGTTCGGTGTGTGAAGCACATTCACAGGGTTATGCGGCCAGCACCACTGTCCAGCCCAGAACCTCTTTGTTGCACCTCAGGTATTTCATTCCACAATGGAGCTGCAGCAGAATTATCAGCTTAGACTTTATAATGGGGCCGATTAAAAAGGGAGAAGGGAGTACACTCTGCGAGGGGTGCGTATGAGGTACTGAGGTGGGAAGGAGCTCAGGGTCCTCCAGCCACTGCTGTGCTGGCCACCCTGCTGGACTGTACCTGCTGGGCTGTGCCAGCTGCCATCCTGCCCCACAGCCTGGGAGCAGGAGCTTTAACAAGCTACTGCCGATCTGGGACGGCTTCTGCTGGGACAGTGACCAGGATGTGGATAACCCCAGCATGGACCACCTGGCCTGGGAGGGTGTGAAAGCCACGTGCCTCACACCACCCTTCATCACAATGACCTCCCATCCCACTTCACCGCCATCTTAGGTAAGTGCCACTCTGCAGCCAGGGCTAGTGCTGGCCACAACCCTGACACTGGTCATTCCCTGGAACAGGAGGGAGTGCTCCGTCAGCCGGGGGTGCCGAGGCAGCTCAGGCACATGGCCCCTCCCTGGAAGAAGCACTGGCTTAGAATACGCAGGGCTGCTCAGGGGCCTCCTCAGGGCACAGGGCCCCAGCCTGCAGACAGAACCAGGGCAGGGCCCCTGCTCCCAGGGCCCCTCCCTCCACCCCATCTGTCATACAGCGCCACTTTTTTAAAGTGTTTTTTTTTATAACAGTAATAAAATGTAAAAGTTTAAAGAGTTCAGATAGACCAAGTAACTAACTCCCCTGCTTTCCTCCCTCCAAAGGCGTCCCAGTGCTTTTAGAAGAGAATTCGAATTGTGTCTTTCTAGACTCCAGAAAATCCCCAAGGACCCGGCCCTGGCCTGCAGTCCACTTGCCCTCCCTCGACCCCTCCAGATCACAGGCTCCACCCAGCATCTTCAGCTCCTGCCCTTCACCTGCCCTGGTGCCCCCAGCTCACCTCGAGGGGTACTCCAGGGGGAGACGAACACCAGGCAGAAGACAGGCTCCTGTGCCTCATTGCCACTCAGGAGACACCACAGAGAGAGAGATTTCCAGAAGACCATGGAGGCAGGGGAGGACTAAGGAGGGGCAAGAGCCTAAAGAAACTCCAGCAACCAGAGGCAGGATAAGTGTTCCAGGCAGAGGGAACAGCGTGTGTGAGGTCTCTGAGACAGAAGCATGGTCATTCCAGAATCCCAGTTGCCACTGAAATAAAGAGATTTCAACCTAAAAAGGGAGGCTGCCAGCAAGCACAGGACTCTGGTACAAGAACAGCCCTGGGGGCTGGGGTTGTGCCTCGGTGGTAGTAGTGTTTGCCCAGCATGCATGAGACACTGGGTTCGATTCTCAGCACCATATATAAATAAATGAAAAAAAATAAATAAAGGTCCATCAACAACTTAAAAAATATTTAATAAAAAAAAAAACCCTGGCTTCCATTTCTCAAGCCTGGGCTTGATGCTGGCCCTGTGCCAGGCACTTGGCTTCATGGTCTCTACTACCCAAGGCTGCACAATCAGTGTCATCCCCTTCCACAGATGAGGAAACCAAGCTCAGAGAGGCAGTGACTGGCCTGCCTCGGTTGCTTGTCCAGGAAGGGGGCAGGGCCAGACCTGGACTCAGGAGTCTGGCCTCACAGATCTTGTATCACTCAGGTGCCCATCCACAGGCCCCCCATGTCCTCTCAGACAGACACAGGGCAGGGTGGCTGCCAGGCAGTGTAAGCCTCACCCCTAACAGACAGCCACTGCTTCAGGGTATAAGGGCAGCTCAGGACCCTTGAAAGTCTTAGGCAAACCACAGGTGCCCTGCAAGCTCTGGACGGTGGGCTTGTGATGTCCTTCAGAGCCTCTCTGGGGCTCAGATCAGAAGCCTAATAAATAAAGCCAAATGGCCACCAGAAGCAGACTTGCTGAGGTAGATCTACATGCAAACCCTGAGAAGCAAGTCATTTAGGAGCTGTTAGCACCAGGCAGCAGGAACCAAGTAGCCCCGTTCTACAGAAGGCAAAAGCCACTTCCCAGCGACATTAACTCCCGAACGCTTAGAAGAACCTCCATGGGCAGAGTCAATGCAGGGTGATCTGGTGACCTCCAATAAAAGCACAATGCACAAACTTTCTTATTCAGCAATTCCACTTGTAGAGCTTGGTCCTGCCCATGAATTTGCTCAGTGGAAAACGATACATGACCAGAGTGACCCATTGCATTAGTGTTCATAACAGCACACAGAAATAAGAGCAACCTAGGTGTCCATCCGGAGGGGAGTGGCTAAATAAAACACAGCACATTCGTACAATGGCATACTCTGTCATCTCTAAAAGAAACAATGAGGAAGCTCTTTGTGTCAGGATATGAAACAATCTCCAGGATGGTTTAAGTGGCAAGAGCAAGAGGTGAAGAGAGTAGACAGCTCACGTGCACACGTCCACATGATACAGGTGCAATATGTGCACATGTAACTGCTCACAGATGCTTCGAGGACCCTGGGTGAAGAAATGGGGAACCAGCAACTCGAGCTCCTCCAGCAAGGGCACCTGGGTGGCCAGGGAAGAGGTGGGAGGGACGTTTGGACGGTGCACCCTGTGTACCTTCTGGCTCTTGGACCGTGTGAATGCGTTGCCTACAAACAGAATGTCACCACCTAAAATAATGTTTTTACCCTGGAAACAGCATGCTCCTTGGGCCCCGTATTCGTCACCAGATGTGCCGTTTATTGAGCAGGTGGCCGTTCACATGCTAAAGCAGGTCTCCTCATCTTGGCACATGAGCATCAGGGCCAGGAGCACCTCCCTTATCCTAATGTGACAATTACAAACGTCACCAGACACTGCCTAACGCCCACTGGGGACAAATGAGGCAACCGCACACCTGGGCGAAGGGACCGCTCAACAGAAACCACGCTCTTCCCACCGCTCAGTGCCCTTCGCATCGCTTCCCTCTGCAAGTGAGACGTTAGAGGCCACACAGCTGCTAGGAGCAAAAGCAGGATTCAAACTCAGCCTCTGAAGTTTCCAGAATCTGGGCCATCAATCCCTGCCCTTTGCCTGCAGCCCTCGGCTGTCTTGGGTTCTGATTAAATAATCATTCCAAACTCCTTTAAATTCTGTCCATCTCAGAGCTTCTAGGCAATGAATACATATCCCGAATATGCTGCACTAGTGAAACGGGGCCCCAGGACCCAGCAGACCACGGCCATTTGTCTTCATGAGCTGGGCTCAAGCCGACCTCTCTCTGACTCCAGTGTGAAAAAGAATCATCCATAACAGAAAAAAATAATGGATAAAAATTGGTACTGCCAGCACCTCGAGACCTCATCAGATTCTGGAGGGTGGGCCCAACTCACACTGTGAAAAGGGGTCTTCCCAGCCCAATGACTTATTAACTGCTCTCGTGAACACAGCTGGCAGTTGAAAACAGGGCAGGGAGGTGGTGGGGTGGGAGGGATCACTGCTGCCTGAAGCTGCAGGGCCACGCACAGCCCCCCTCAGGGCTGGACGCCAGCCTGTGGCCAGTCCTCCCAACCTCCCAGGTAGAGTCCAAGGGCCGAGAGGCAGGTGGTCCCAAGCAAGAAGCAGAGCCAGCAGATCCCCAGGCCCTGGGGCCCCTCCAAAGAGCCTGCTGAGGCTGATTGCCCTGGCCCCCTGGGCACGCTCCACCTCTGGAAGGCAGGCCAGGGGGCCCTCTGGGACTGGGGAGGCAGTCAGGTGCTCAGGTGCCTCAGCCTTCACCTGGGAGATAGGATCCTGTGGCCTGCAGCAGAGTTGTCTGGGGGCTTGTGCTGCGCCCCTTCTTTCATCAAGCAACCCGGCTTGAACATCGACTTTGGGTCAGGCAGTGGGGACAGTGGCAAACTGTACACCTGAAGTGTGCTCAGGGTCAGGCCATCTTCCCAGGGCTTGTCCCTTGGGAGAGGGTGCAGGCCCCTCTACTCAGACCCCATAGATCCTTAGAGAGAATGACCAAGAGCCCTTCCTGAGGACAGAGGATCTTGGTTCCTAGGTGTCTGCAACCCGCAACCCTTTCTTTATACCTGCCTCCTCCTGGCTCCCTCGAGGGCGTGAGCCAGTGACGCCAGGAGGGCTCTGCCTTCTCCCGTGGCACCTCTCCCTGAAGCATGTAGGGCAGGAGGCCTGGCCGTCTGAGTGAGGGGAAGGCCAAAGGAGAGAGCATTAAAGGAAGCCCTGGAAACTACTTCCAAATGTGCCCTCATTCTGCACTCGAGGAAAACCTCTGCATCTTACCAAGGGTGATTCCTTGGCCTGCAGGTCTTTGCCCCCCAGGACCACCTGCAAGAAGGTAGAAGTGAGGTTCTGTCTAGGACCATAATTCCCAGGTGCAAGGCAAGAGCCGGCCAGGGAAGACGTTGGCCCCTACGCTCCCCAAGACTGAGGACTGGGCTAGTCTGCAGACTGAGCAAACCACTCCCTGCCCCATCGGAAGGGCCTCACTTCCTGTAAGACCACTCTCCTCTCCCAGCTCACTCCCTGTGCCCACACACCCTTGCCCACATCTACCCCACCAGTGTCTTGGGGCGGGGGGCGCCGGGTTCCTTCAATGGACGGAATTGTTAACTTCTGCTGCTGCATGACAAGCAGTCACAAACTTAGTGACTGAAAACATCACCTATTTATCATCTCAGGCTTCTGTGCACCAGCAGTCAAGGGGGGCTGAGCAGGGTCCTCTCCCAGGTCCTCTCACAAGGCTCCAGTCAAGGTGGCAGCAGGGCTGGGGCTCCTCTGAGGTTTGGGGTCCTCTCCCAAGCTCAGGTGGTTGTTGGCAGAATCCATTCCCATGCATCTGTGGGACTCAGGGTCCCTGGCCTCTTCAAAACCAGGAGTTTCTTGAAGACATTCTTTGAAGGTCCCACCTGATGATGCCAGGCCCACCTAGACAATCTCCCTTTTGGTTAACTCAGAGCAGACTGATAAAGGGCCTTAGTGGCATTTGCAAAACCCCTTCTATTGGCTACAACAAAAGGCCCTCCAGTGGAGAATAGGTTACACACAGCACATACAGGAACGGGAATCGGCTTAGTACCCTGCCTTCCACAGATAGGTCTGCAGTGGGCTCCATGCTCAGAGGATGAGCATCAGCCTTTACACTGGGTAAGTGAGTGACAGGGAATGGTGCCCTGGCTCGAGCTCCAGAGAGTCGCCGCCCCCGAGTCATGGTCCAATCCATGAGCCCCAGGAGCCCACAGAAGAGGAGCTGTGAACATCCAAGGAGGCCGGGACCCTTTCTGCTGTGTGGGGGAGGTGATGATGACGGTGGTGATGAGGGATGACTTAGGGGAGACGAGCAGGAGGAGGATTAATTCAGAAGTACTCTCATTTGTTTCCCAGGACCACTGGAACAAAGCCCCACAACCTGGGTGGTTTAAAATTTAAGAATTTACTGTCTCGTGGTTCTGGAGACAGCGGTGTAAAATCGAGACGCCACAGGGCCACAGGCCCTCTCAGGTTGGCCGAGGGTTCTCTCTGCCCCTCCCGGCTGCTGTGGTTGGCCGGCACCCTGCACATCCCTTGGCCTGCAGCTCCATCACCCCAACCCCCACCCAGTTCATGGCCTCCTCCCTTGGTCTGTGGTTGCGTGTGACCCCTTCAGTGCAAAGACGTGTCACTGGACGCAGCGTGACCTCCTCCTAATTGCACCTGCAATGGCCTTGTTTCCAAGTAAGGTGACATTCTCAGGCACTAGGGATTAGGATTTTGACATGTCATCTTGGGGGATGGCAGTTCAACCATGACAGTACTCTAGCGTATCATCGATCACTACAGCAGCTCATCCAGGTCCTCAAACAACGCCATCAGAACATTATCTGGGGGCAGTGGCACACACCTGTAATCCCAGTGACTTGGGAGGCTGGGACAGGAGGATCACAAGTTTGAGTCCAGCCTCAGCAACTTAGCAAGG
Source organism: Xerus rutilus (assembly GCA_028644305.1). Classification (NCBI taxonomy): domain Eukaryota; kingdom Metazoa; phylum Chordata; class Mammalia; order Rodentia; family Sciuridae; genus Xerus; species Xerus rutilus. The sequence continues at coordinate 31,583,255 of CM053415.1, forward strand.
CCCTAAGCAACTTAGCGAGACCCTGTCTCAAATAAAAAAATTAAAAAAGAAGGTGCTGTCCCTCCCTCTCTCTCCTCTTCTTTCCATTTCTCTTTATTAACATGACCAAAAGCTCCCAAGACGGACTAGGCAAATTCTCCTCAGATCCAACCACCATGGCCACGTACGTGGACTGATGCTGAGCACCATGTGCCCACACCCAGGTCAGGGCAGGGAGTGGCCAGCCCCACACAGACCAGTGGACTGAGACTGGTAACCCCCCAGTGGAAGACCAGGGACTGCTGTGGAAGGAAGGATGGAAGATGGATTGAGAAAAACTAGAGGAGGCCCTGGCACTCAGCCCCAGAAACCAAAACCCTCCCTTGGGCTGCCCACCACATGTGGACGGACTTCCAGAGGGCTTGGACACCTCCAGCACATCGGCCACCTGCCAGCACTGTTCCTCCAGCCTCCCTGCACTGTCCCACTTCCCTTCAAATCTTGCCAAAATCAAGAGCAAACCTCTGAGGACGGGCAGCCTGTGCTGCTGTCAAACGGCTCCGCCCCTCCCTCGCCGGGGCCGCATTTACTGCTCCGTCACTGGGGACGACAATGAACATTTTTGCATCTTGGTTTTTATTGCAAAATGATTGAGCACCAGGAAGAAGAAGGCATGCCTGGGGAACTAAGGAAACCCCGTCAGGCAGACGGTGCGTGGGCGGGCAGTCTTAGGGCAGCTGCCTACATTGCCTCCCCCAGTGAATCAGTCGAAAATAGGCAACTTCACAGCTGCATTTCAGACAAAAGCCATCCAAAGTACAGGCCGTGGCCCCATCATTTAATAAGTTTAGGTCCAGTCAAACAGATAAGGCCCAGAGGTGAAAAGCGGATGCTCCTCACTAGGCAGTGGTCAAGAGCCGCAGAAGCGAGGGCTCCTCTGCTCCATATTCCATCTTGGGAAAGCTCTCAGTGTCATGCTTAGGGGCTCTGGTGGCCAGAAAGGAAATCTCTCCCTGTTCCACGACTTCCCCAGAACAACCCCAAAACTGGAGTGGCCACTAATAGCCATGGGGACCACATTCTGTATGGTTCTGGGGAGGTGTCTTCATAGACATCGTAGGGGTGGTCCCGGGGTGTGCAAGCACAGCTGGCACAAATGATAAGTCATTTACATTCTACCCCAAAGTCGACCCCTAAGAGGTAAAAACTGGGGCTGAGGTTAGCTCTGCGGTACTGTGCTAGCCTGGCAGCATAAGGCCCTGGGTTTGGCCCCTGGCACTGGAAAAAAAGAGAGGGAAATTCCCCATAGATATTGCCCTCAATTGTGAGTCCACCTCGCCTTCCACATGAGATAGGAGGTGGATGGCCGAAGGGCTTGGGTGATCTGAGGACTAAATCAGGGTCTCTCCACCTTGGCGCTGCTGTGGAAATGGCTGGTCTTCATTGTCTGTTTCTGGCCCCACTCTGCGGCTCTCTGTTCGGTTTGCCTGGGTCTGGGCTCTTCAGCAGAGCTGGGATCAGGTGAGGGTAACAGCCCTTGGGCATCTTCCCCTGGTTTCAAGACACCTGCCGGCCTTGGGGGTTCCTGGCAGCGGGAACCTCATTTCCTGTCTGCTTTCCCAGCTTCCCTACCTCCTTCAGACTCTTTTTGTTGGATGGAGTGTCCCATGCGCAGACTTCAGGCTCTGATTTACAGATGATTTGCATGTTAGAAATCTAGCCCCATGGTTCTCAAACAGGGGGCAGTTTTGTCCCTCAGGGTGACTTCATGGCAATATTTGGAGGCCTTCTTAGTTGTCACGACTGAAGGAGCTGGTGCCACTGCCCTCTAGTGGGTGGAGGCCAGGGATGCCCCCCAGCGTCCACCAACGCACAGGACAGTCCTGCAAAGACAGGGCTCGGGGCCTGAGCACCAGCACCGGCCCAGGGCAGGACTGCATCACTTGAGTTCCCAGCTGGGACAAAAGCACAGCGTCTGCTTCCGGCTGCTGAGGAGAGAACATTTCAGACGGCCGATTACGGGAGGAGGCTGGGCACTGGCACAAGGCTCCCGGTGGCATTCCGTTGCCTGTCATTTCTCTCAACCGTGGTTCTTGTCTGGTTCCATTCATTTGCAGGACTTGATTTCCTTCTGCTCAATTCATAATCAGAGTTTTTTTTCCTCCTGGCTGAATTCCTAAGTGGTTTTGCAGAAAGAGTGGCTGGTGCAGGGCCAGGCAATTGATAACCTGCCACTCATTTGGCAAGTGAATACCAAATGGTTGTGTCTTGTTCCCATGGCAGGGGTAGGGTAGGGCCACCAGCCAGATCCCCAAGGAGCTGGAGGGAAAACCACTGCTACCAGAGCAAAGCTGTGGCCCAGACCTGCCCCAGAGGACCAGTGCTCCAGCTGGCCCCTTGTGGGGCACAGCCTCATTGCCAGGCAGGGCTGGAGGAGGGCAGCTGCCTGCCGTCCGTCTCTGGGAAAATCCGTCCTTTTCCCTTGTCTCTTCCAGGCAGCCTATGTGGAAACTGATGCACTAACCTTTAATACGGCAAAAATATTCTTCGATGGCACTAATGCTGCTGGTGTCCCTCAAGGAACACGGGAAGCGACGGATCTTGGCTGACGAAGCTGAAAAGATAGGCTTCCCAGCTGCCTTTGCGTTGGTTGCTCACAGCCTGTGAGCGTCTCCCATTCCAGCAGGACAGCACAAATGGTCAGGGCATACAGGAGAGAGTCCGTTTGAAGCAGACTCGGGTTTTAAATGAGCATCCCTGGTCATTTAACATGATCAGCCGCACCGAGTTCAGAAGTCCTCCTTCTCCGAGACAGGCGGGTGGCCGTGACTATGAGACTCGCGAGCACCAGGCCAACCCGAGGGCAGAGCTGTAGACAGCATGGAGGAGTCAAAGGGTAGGGCTGGTCTGAGTGAGGCTGTCATGCCGGCAAGTGTCTCTGACAGCTGTGTGAGCTGCCACAAGGTGGAGTGGGAGGATGGGAGGCAGCTACCACGCTCACCCGGGTACCCGGGCCACGTCCCCTGGAAAATCCCTTCCAAGCTTAGGAAAGCTGTGGGCAAGATGAGCGGCAACTCCCATCAAAAAGGGTGTCCAGAGGGGCTGGGGTTATGGCGCAGTGGTAGCGTGCTCGCCTAGCACGCGGGAGGCACTGGGTTCGATCCTCAGCACCACATAAAAATAAAATAAAGATATTCTGTCCACCTATAATTAAAAAATAAATATTTAAAAAAAAAAAAGGGCATCCAGGTAACTCATCCCAGTATCAGCAGAACCCTGTGTCAATCTGCCTCAACAAGGGCTGGGCTGGGGACACAGGATGCCAGCCAATCAGCTTCCTCCCCCCGCCCCCCATCCACCTCTTCCCACCCTCCGTTCCCCAGAACAAGGCACTGGCTGACCCCCAGCCACTCCTACCTCCCAAGCACACAACTGACAGGTTGTTCCCAGGCCACTCCAAATTGTATGTGCCTGTGACACAAGTTCTGTCACCCACAGGAAGAGACCAGGGAAAACACAAAGCCACAGTCAAACCTTCCCTCAAGTTACTGCTCCGAGAAATTTGGTGGACTCTGCACAAAACCCAGAAGCCAGGATTCGCCAGCAGGAAGGTTCAGTCCTTGTTTGTTTAAAGAGGAGACTTAAAAGTAATAGCCACACAGATGCCACTAAGGGAGAATAATGAACCTCATAAAACAGGCGATTTTCCAGTCACTGTAGCTGCTGGAAGTCCTGGTTATGCTAATTAAAGGGTAGAATAGTAAATACCCACTCTTTTGCATCCAATTAAGTGCTCAGATTATTTCTCTGAAGTATTTGTTGAAAACAGCACTTTGGATGATCGCCGCTCCCAAATACACAGAGGCAAATGCAGAGCGGCGTGTGCCCGCATGTGCGCACCAGACATGCCCCGGAGCCCACCTCGTGGAGCAGCATGGCTCCCAAAGGTCCCATGAGACCAAATGAGAAAAATCAGTTCCCTAAGACTACAGCCTGGGACATCTTTGGAGAAGGCATGTGTTGAGAACACGGCATAAGAAAACGATTTCAAGTTGGGAACATCTGTGATTTAGAGAGCAAACATCAGGAACACAACCGGAGTTCAGAGCGCCCGAATCCCTAGTAATGTCAACATCTGCTTACTCAAAATAATAAAATAGCCAGTCTACAAAATGTTAGGAGTGTCATCCTTCCAGTCAATTCTATATCTCAGGGCAAAGCCAATTTATATGTAAGTTAAACAAAGTGCCCATCGCTAAAAACTGACAATGATGTCTAAAGCTAATCAGAAATGCAATAAATACATATTAGAGGATTTGCAAGTTAAAGCAACCGTGGCAATCCTATTATCAGAAAGGAAAATGTGCTATCTGTAGAGGTTACAAATAAGATGCTAGAACCCAAAAGAGAAAGAATTTTGGATTTTTTGTTTTTGTGGGTTTTTGTTTTGTTTTGTTCTGTTCTTGGTCCCGGGGATCTAATGGAAGGGGAATTAACTACTGATCCACATCTCCAGCCCTTTTTATTTTCTTATTTTGAAAAATAAAATACAGGAGAGGGTCCGTTTGGAGGACTCTCTCCTTTATTTTATTTTCTTATTTTTCTAAGATGCCTAGGGCCTCACTTAGTTGCTGAGGCTGGCCTTGAACTTGTGATCTTCCTGTCTGAGCCTCCCGAGCTATTGGGATTATAGGCAAGTGCCAGCATACCTGGTAGAGAAAGAATTTTTATCACTATTTTCGTAGGTTCAAGAGTGAGACTAGGATGTTTCTGGTATTGTTGTTCAGGGCTTCGTTTTGTTTGTTTTTTACTGGGGATCGAACCTAGGAACCTTTCCTGGAGCCTTGGTCTGAGCCTGGCCCACACCTCTGCCTTTGGTCCACATTTGGGAATGTGTTGATTCTACCTCAGAATCCAAGGTGGGATGCAGCTCTGACCTGGCCAATCAGGACACTGCACCCCTTGGCCATAGCCACTCATTCAGCCTCGGGCCCTTGTCCCCATCAGAACCAATGAGATCAGATCTTGGGTCTTCTGCTGGGGAAGGGGGAGACTAACCCACTCATTCCCATCTCCGATATTGAGGTATCCAAGAAAAATGTGGGGTGTTTGAAAGAAGGTGACACTGACATCTTATTCCCTGTACAGACATATGCTCAGCTACTGACCCAATAAACCTACCCAGAGGCAGACCCATATGGTGGTCACAGCCTGCTGTGAGGCCAGACTCCTAGTTAGACCCTGCTCCACCACCTGGATGCAGACTATGTGGTTCCTCTCCGCCTCGGTTGCCTCGTCTGTGAAATGGGGATGATGGTACCTCCCCAGGGGGTGGCTGCAAAGACTACATGCACATGGGCACACTGGTAAGTGTCATAGGCCCAGCTCTTCTGTCTCCTGCATAGAGTCAGATGACTTGCTACACACCAAAACTCAGTTACTTCACCTTAAAGCTGTCTGGTTCAATCCTCACAAAGATCCCTTCAACTCTGGGGCATTTTACAGGTAGGCTGTAGTCACTAAGAGATGCAAAGACACAATATTACTAAGAACCATTCCCCTGTGTTCCAGGAACTCGCCTTTTCATCTCACCACTGCCAGCACTGGGATGCATCTCACAGTCCCCGGGGTTTTGTGGCAGCGTTTTTCTTCTGATTAGCACATAGAATAACACCACCTCCTGCAGCTAACAGTGCTTTAGAGTCTATGAGATCCTGGTGAAACCAGGCATCGAGTCCAACCATGGCTAACTCCTGTGTTTTCCATGCCTCTGAACAGGAACAGCGATGTCAGGAGCAGAGCTTTGCTTATGTGAGAAAGACAGGTGAACCGGCCCTGATGGGACTCTCTCTTTGCACTTGCAGGGCAGGAAACAGCATCACTGCACTACCCCAGGGGAGGCGCTAAGCCCCTGGTGAGCCCTGGTGGAAACCTGCGCTCACCCGGAGGGCACCCAGAGTGGAGGGAGAACGCTCACCCCGGCCTGAGCTGGTTTGCTCAGGAAGACTTGGACTTTGTGACTCTGTGCTATGGAGAACCAGATAACCTGGGACGCCGATTCCAGCCCGAGATGGAGAGCAGGAGGGTGATGATTCAGCAAAAAGGCAGGAGCACCAGATACCTGCTGGGAGGCCCTGACCAAGCACCTCAACGTCCTCATCACACCCGACCATGGAGTGACCGCTGTGAGAAAGAGCCCAGTGTCCATGAGACCCTTTTGTCACACCACGTCCGCTTCAGGGCCTGGTCAAGTGTGGTACTGTGAACTGTGGTGCACTGGGATGCTCCTGCCCACACTGGGGCAAGAGGACATTTGCCACCTCCGACACCTGCAAGGAGGAGGAATTTCCAGATCGCTTTCATTTTGCTACAGATGAGCGGGTTCTACCAGTTGTGATGTGTGCTGACACTGGAGTTAATGGACTCTAAAATAAGGTCATCTTGGCTCTGGGAGGAAACTGCTAGAAAAAAAATACTAAAATTTAAGTGCACACACCACACCCCACTGGTTTCTAAGCGACCCCCACTCCTACCCCAGATCTCGCCCAACCAACATTGCCCCAAGCTGCCATCGTCCGGGAGCATCAAAATGCTGGGGCTGTGGCTCAGTGGTGGAGCTCTTGCCTGGCATGCATGAGGCACTGGGTTTGATCCTCAGCACCACATAAAAAATAAATAAAATAGAGGCATTCTGTCCATTGCAAATAAAAAGAAATCAAAATAAAAATCCTGCCCACATCACATGAAACATTTAACAACAGTTACTTGCTCTTTGCCTTCCCAAAAACCCTATAAAGTAAATGTTCCCAGGCCCTTCAATTTAATGAAGAAAACACAAATCCCAGAGAGAAGTAACTTAAAATTTAAAATGTAAGGTTGAGGTTTGACCCCACGCCTGCATGCTGGATCCTTCCATATATCACCAATGAGATTCCTCCAAAATCACTCTAATGATCCTCATGTGCCCCTATCAAAAAATAAGCAAGTCTGTTCACATAAAAACACAAATGCTCACAGCAGCATTCTTGATACTAGTCAAAAGGAGGGAAGGAAGAAGCCAATGTGCACCAACAGAGGAATGAGAAAGGAAATACAAAGTGTCCACACGGCAGAATATTACACAGCTAAGAAAAAGAAGTGAGCACTTGTTGGGAGCAAAAAGCCCTGAGTCATCTCCTGATCGGCTCCACTTCCTGGTTAAGCAGGAGCGCCGAAAAACCCGCGGGCGCCAAAGCAGTGAACCTCCCCCTTTTGATACCACCTGTTTGCACTGACCAATCATCCTGCGACAGCTCCTTCCCCTCCCCTCCCCTCCTGAGCATACATATATACCCCTGTTCTTAAATAAAATTTGGAGGTTTGATCAGAATCCTGTCTTGCCTCCGTTCTTTCGCGCCCCTTGTTTGTTTCATTCTCTTAGGTGGTTCCCGCGTGTCCCTGTTGTTGCCCCGCGGGTCGGGGCAAGCACTGAGGCAGGCTA
>CM053415.1:31596792-31667992 GCA_028644305.1 Xerus rutilus
CTCACGCTTGTAATCCCAGCACTTAGGGAGGCTGAGACAGGAGAATCGCGAGTTCAAAGCCAGCCTCAGCAATGGCGAGGCACTAAGCAACTCAGTGAGACCCTGTCTCTACATAAAACACAAAAAAATAGGGCTGGGGATGTGGCTCAGGGGTCGAGTCCCCGTGAGTTCAATCCCCAGTACCAAAAAAAAAAAAAAAGAATTAATATGTATGTTCAGAGAATGAGCCCAGGATTGACGAGTGCACCTAGCCCACGCCTATTGGTTTGCATTGTCTACTAAGGCAAGACAGCAAGAGCCAGCCGGCATCCGCGGCCCAGCTCTCAAACCAGCGTTCCTTAACCACCAAGACCCAGCCTGCTCCCAGCACATGCCTCACGATGCTGCGACCAAGGATTTGTGCAACATCTCAGACTCACACACTTTTCATGCTGGGTAAAAACAGCAATAACCATGGTCCACTGTCTTTATTCAAATCAACAGTGTTCAGGGAATAAAAGATAAACTTCTGTTTTTTGTTTTTTGGGTCCAAGAAGGAACAACAGATAGAGCTAATACTTGCATTCAATTAGAATTAATTTCCCTCTCTTGTTCGCATAGCTGATCAGAGCTCAAGTGTTTCTCATCCGGAGGAGATAATAAGGTTTAATCCGTCCCCTCATCTACCTTCTGCAAGCATATTTAACAAATTAGCTCGGAACTCTTCCAAATGCAGTTTTATGAGAGATTTGCTAAGGTAAACATGTTAGACCTTGAACACAGCAAACTGCTGGGGCAGCGCCTGTGAGTGGCCAACTGCCCTGCCTTGAACCGAAACAATTATTCCTCTCCAAACCACTCCCAGAAGCCCCCTCCTATCCTTCCTTGGACTCCTCTCCCTGCAAGATCCAAACCCTACTGGAAGCCCTTGGAGTTCCTGTGCTCTCTCCAAGGCAGCGATTGTACGTTTATAGACATTTGTGTGATAATTGATTCGACAGCCACCTCCCGCCTGAGGCCCTGAGCCTCACACCTGGATTTTCCCAGTTACAGCCCCAGTGCCTGACAGAGCCAGCGTGTAGTGGGTGCTAAGTGTTTAGTGAACAAAAAACTTGGTGGGTGACAAATCCAAAGGCTAGGGACAGGGGTGAGGGGTGCTGCTTCTGCCGGGCTCCAGAAGGGCGGCACCGATGGGGCGAGTGCTGTGCTAAGACTGGGCAGTCGGGCGCCCTGCACGCGCCCCTGCTGAGACCCTCCTGATGGTACGACTCAGGAGCGGTGATTACGCGGGCAGGTGGACTGACTGGACCCTCCCAGGAGCCAACCTGTCCCGGCCTGAACCCGGTCTGGGTAGCGCGCCAAGATCCGCATTCAGGGCCACAAACCCTGCCTGTCCCTATGGAAAGCGCAGCATCTAGAACCCGGTCGTCACAGGCTCCGCCCACAGTCCGCGTGCTCTGCTCTTGGCCCTCCTCGAACCCTCCAGAACCCCAGCAACACTGCGACACCTCCCAAGTCCCCTCCCCAAGGCCCGCTCCCGAATCGCAAGCCCTGTCTCTGACCCACCCAAGCACCCCCGAAGACCCGCCCCCAAGCCGCACCTCCTGGGCCCCGCCCCTCGTCTGGCCTCAGCCTCGCCCTCTCCCTAAACCCACCATGTGGGCGGGGCGCCCGCCTCCTTCACTCCAAGACCCGCCCCCAGGACCCAGCCATAACCCCGCCCCCAAGGCCGCCTGGCCACGCCCTAGATCCGCCTCTCGGACCCAAGCTTCGCCTAGCCCCGCCCCAGGAGCCACCACCTGACCACGCCCCTGGCCACGCCTCCCGTCCGCTGAGGCTCCGCTTCCGCCCGGTCTCCCCGCAACGCCGGCCCCGCCCCGCCATGGCGCCCGAGGAGAGCGCGGAGACTGCGCGCCTGCTGCAGAGTTTCGAGCGCCGCTTCCTGGCGGCGCGCACGCTGCGCTCCTTCCCCTGGCAGGTGGGCGCCGCGCGCAGGGAGGCGGGGGCGCGAGGCGGTCGGCCCCGCGGCGGGGTGGGGCCAGCCCGGGGCCCTCCGTCCCGCCGCCTTGCAGGCTGCTCCAGCGGGCGAAGGGAGGCGGATTCCTCTCGGTTCGCTGTTCAGTGGGCGTCCAGGGCCACAGGCGGTTCACGATCGGTTTCATGACGTCTCAATCCGTTGGTCGCCTGGCCATTGGGAAGTGCTGCCCTCGCGCCTTCCGAAAGGTGGGCGTCCTGGGCAGGAGCCACGCCCTGCGGCTCACGCGGGCCGGGTCGCAGAAGCCCACCCGTGGTGTCCTCCGCGGTATCGGGCAAGGGACGGCACCGTCTCCGCGCAGCTTGGACCTAGACACCAAGGGGTGGCCTCCCGCGTCCTGGGCCTGCTGTTCTGGGCACTCGCGAGCCGTCCCTCTGCCAACAGAGGAGCTAAGTGGCCCCTGCCTCGCTGATAATTCGTGTGCAGTGAGCTCACTGGAATGAGTCGGTTTGGATACTTACTCCTCCCGGGCCTGCCTCATCTGATGGAGTGGTGGTTAGCCACTTGTGTTATTTCATCAACATTAAACATTTAGCACTCAGACATCATTTCTGGTGAGGAGGAATACGTAACATTTTTTAACCCAAAATTGAAAGCCTAACAACCTCCACAGGAACCCATTCACATGGAGAATAACTGCATGCTTACTCGGGCTCGCCCCCAACACCCCTGCGGTGGGGTCTGTTATTGTCACTCAGTTTGAGCAAAGGCCTAATAAAGAAAGGAAAAGAGTGCAGCAGATGAGAGGCGGCTAGAGAGAGACTTGAATCCTGGCCTAACCCTCTGTGCACTGTGCACCATGGAAAAGTGACTACATCTCTCTGTGCCATAGTTTTAGTTAGTAAATAGGGGATATAATGATACCAATTTCGTATTATTTTGTACTCAGAATCACTTGAGTACAAAAGCCCTGGAAGTGGTGCTTAGCTTGTGGTAAATGCACACATTACCTGTGTTACCTGGTGTTTTTATTCAGTGGCCAAATGTTTTTTGAATGCTTTCTATGAGCCAGGGGTCAGCAGTACAGATTAGACAGGAGGACTTGCTCAGATGAGAGAGCCAGAGGATAAATAAACAAATAGTAAGAGGCAACCAGGAGATGAGAGTGGCCGGAAAACCAATAGAACAGGGAAATGGAGGACTGGGAGGAAGATTCATCAAAGTAGGGAAGTCCAGGAAGGCCTCCCCTAAAAGTAGCAGTTGACCTGGGCCCTGAACCGTGATGCAGTAAGCCATAGGAGGCCTCAGGGAATGTCCTATGGTGGGACCACCTGAGCCTCCTGTGGCTAACCACGCCAGGGGACCAGTGTGGCTGGAGTGGACTGAGCAGGGATGGAGCAGGGTGGTGGGAGATGAAGTCAGAGAGAGCGGCCAGGGCAGGGAGGGCCTTTTAGGGCATGGTGAGGGGCTCTGGAGTTATGTACTGGGCATACCAGCCAAGGCCATCTGCTTGAATGGAGCCTGAGCTCACTGGTGGGCTCAAGTCCCCTGTGAAAGAGGACAGTATTGCCAGGCACAGTGGTGCACACCTGTAATCTCAGCACTTTGGGAGGCTGAGGCAAGAGAATCTTCAAGAGTTCAAAGCCAGCCTCAGCAACTGCAAGGCACTAAGCAACTCAGTGAGACCCTGTCTCTAAATGAAATATAAAATAGGGCTGGGGATGTGGCTCAGTGGTCAAGTACCCCTGAGTTCAATCCCCAATACCAAAAAAAGAAAAGAGAAAAGAAAGAGGACAGCATGACTGGGCCTGGCATCTGCACCGTTCCAAATCTGCATTTTAACTCAGATGTCAGGTTCCAGGCAAGCCCACCCAACCTTGATGCCATGGCTTACCAGTTTAGCTATGGCGCTGCTCTGTAACCCAGGTGACCACCAAGCATCCAGGGATAACGGAAACAAAGAATCAGCCTCTGACATTTCCTGTGACTCACCCAGGTGTGACCTGTGACATCTAAAGGTCAGGCCTCAGCTTCCTGTGGCTTCCATTTTCCAGTGGCTCCAGGTCCCTGGGGAGAAATCACTTAGTGCTTTGCCAGCATGTTCTACTGCATATTTAATGTTCCTGAGAAAATGCTCTTGAGATTTCTCTTCTCTCCAAATAGAGCCTAGAAGAGCAACTAAGGGAGTCATCAGATTCTGAGCTGCTGCTAGATATTCTGCAGAAGGTAAGAACCCCAGAATCACTGGGGCACATAACCTGACAGAAGAGCCACAGGTGCACATGTGCCCTTAGAAACACCATGTTCAAGCCAGGCGCAGTGGCTCAAGCCTGTAATCCCAGCACTTAGGGAGGCTGAGACAGGAGAATCGCGAGTTCAAAGCCAGCCTCAGCAACGGCGAGGTGCTAAGTGACTCAGTGAGACCCTGTCTCTACATAAAACACAAAATAGGGCTGGGGATGTGGCTCAGTGGTCGAGTACCCCTGAATTCAATCCCCAGTACCAAAAAAATAAAGAAACACCATGTTCAAAGGACAGAACCATCCAGCCAACGCTGCACGTAGTGTTAGCGCCTCAGATAGCTCTGGCTTCTTTGTTTTCTTGGATGAAGACATCAAAATATACAGAAGTCTCCATGAGAGGAGGGAAGCTGGGGAATGTTTTTAAACCTTCCGCAGTGAAAACAGACATGACAGGTGCAAGGACAGCTTCTAGCAAGTGTTAGATGCTCAGAGACTTTGTTCTTTGCATTTAAAACAAAGTAAAGACGCCGTCTTACCAACTGATGTCTCTTTCATACACATGCAGGGACCCTTGCTCTGCAGAAGTAGGGTTTGAACTCTGAAGAACATCTCTACATTGGATAGAGATGTGCCTCCCTGACCCGGGCCATGTGGGTCAAGAGCAGGTCACATAACTTCTCAGGGGTCATGAGGCTTCTCAAAGGCCAAAGTTACAGTCTTCCTTCCTCTCCAGACAGACACACATCTGAAGCATGCTCTGCATACAAATTCAGAGGAGACACAGATATTCACCCCCAACAACAAAACTCGTCCAAAGAGCCCAGGTCAGAAATCAGAAATTCGTGTGCTGGGGTGAGCATAGGAAAGACACAGCTAGAGCAGGGGAAGGCTTTGAGGACGGTGCAGTGGTCAGGACCGTGAACAGAAATAACCAAAGGTGTTCGTTTCCACCTGGTGTCACACCTACAGGCAATAGAGCATGAACAAAGAGCAGCTTTAAAACCCTATTATGGGGTGTGGCTCATTGCTAGAGCACTTGCCTAGCATGTGTGAGCCCTGGGTTCAGTTCCTAGCAATGCAAAGCAAAAAACCTACTGTGGTTGTCCATTAAATCTAAATAAATAAATCTTAACATGGACCAACTAGACATCCCCGAGGGGTTGTTGGGTATTCTGTGGCCCTTGTGAAGCTCTGCGTCCCTCCCAGCCGCAGGCCTGCCTCTCCCCCAGCCCACTTCCTCACCTGCCTTTCCCATGCCCCAGTCGCCAGCTCCTTTCCACAATGCCAGGCTGGGCTGCCTGGAAATTGGACAAGCCACTGCTGCTGCTCCTGCTCCTGCCTTCTCGAGGCTGCCTCTGAGACGTCAGCCCAGGGAACTCTCCTCCCCCACCCTGTCCCAGGCACAGCCTGGTATCTTCCCTTTTGGTTTCTAGCCCTGCTTGTTGGCCTGGGACTGTTCCTCCAGGAGCACAGGTGTTCTTTTGCCTCTTCTGTGGAGTCAGAGAATCTGATGTCTGTTCTCCCTACAAAATCCAGTTCCTATTGTCTACCCTGGAAGAAGAGCTGGTCTCTGTGCCTATGTCTCTGCCCAGAGTGGGTGTTAGAAACCACACAGTTGTGTGACTAGGGTAGAAGCATTTTTAGGAAAGAGCTCAAATCTTAAGGCTCAGTCTTGTAGAATCCTGGGGTACATCTGGCCATAACCCTGTGGCCTTGCATGTCTTTGTCAAGGCATTGGGTAACTGGGTTCACCCTCTAATTGCCCGAAGCTCATAGGACACAATACAGTGTCTCTCCAGCAACCAACCTTTCCCCCGCTTTTTCATAGACGGTGAAACATCCTGTATGTGTGAGGCACCCACCATCAGTGAAGTACACCCGGAGCTTTCTCTTGGAGCTCATCAAAAAGGTCAGTGGTGGGCAGTGTCTGTAGCCAGACCACAAGTGAGACTCAGCTGGCTCTTCAGAGGGGGTCCCCGCCAGGACTTTGCCTCTTGAGCTCATGTCCTTACTGCCCTTTGCCTGCTCTCCACGCCTGCCTGGCAGGGGCCTCCTGGGCGGTGGGCTGCCAGCAGGATTTGAGCAACAGGCAGGGCTGGGCACTTCTCCCTCACCTGCTTGCAGGGCTTTTGGCAGCAGCTGCATCTCCTCTCCTAAACCTCTCCTAACCTCTCCTGTGGGCCCCCTCCCACCAGGCAGGTTCCCATAATGCCAGGCAGCCCTGGCCCTAAGTGCTGGAAGCCCCTCCTCCCTCCATCTGCCCACCTGGCACACTCTGACAGTGCCCTGCCCTTGCAGCCCCTGGTGGTCTGCCAGCCTCTCTAGAAGCTGTAGCTCTCCAGGGCCTTCAGAGCTGGTTCCCTTGCTCAGTTCTACCCACTGAGCTGACTGGGTGGGCGCTTCCTGGCTGGCACAGGATGCGTGCCCACTGGGTCCAGTGCTGGACAGGCAGCAGCTCATGTGCTTCAGCTGCCACTGACTGAAAGGGCCACACCTCACTACGCTTAGCACACAAGTGATCCTTGCTCCTCGTCACCCCTGCCTCCAGACCTCACCAGCATGGTGCATCTGTGGTGATCTGAGCACCACATGAAGTCTAACTGGCTCTCCAACGAACCCCACACTGACCTGTGAATCCCGTGGCACAGGCTGCCATCGAGAAGCGGCTTGAAAAGCACAGCTGCCCTGGGGAGCGCCTGACGGTGCTTTGCTAGACTCCCTTGAATGTGCTCCACGTGCAATGGCAGAGCGTCCCCCAGTGGACTCTGCCTTCCTAGACTACGTCACCCTCACCCTCTGAGGCACCCCTGCTCCCACAGTCAGGTGACTCACACACCAGGTGTCCTCTATTAAGCCGTTTCACCCTGAGTCTCCTAACTGGTGCAGGTCTCCTAACATGGCTGCAGGTTGGAACAGGCAAACAGGCGGAATCTGGTGTCATTTCTGGGGGTCAGCCTGATCCTCTCAGCTGAAGCTGTGATTGTCTCCTATAGCACGAGGCTGTCCATGCAGAGCCTTTGGACGAGCTGTACGAGGTGCTGGCAGAGGTCCTGACTGTGGAGGAGCCCACCCAGTGCCACCGGAGCTATGTGCTGGTAGGGGACGTGCACAGGCCAGGCAGCGGCGCTGCAGGGAGTGAGGGCAGGGTTCGGCACAGGGTCACATCCTGACCCCTCAGTTCTGCGACCTCCTTAACCTCTCCTAAAACCGAGCACTCCAACAAACAACAGAACCCGTCTCAGGCAGCACACCTCATTACTTGCTTAGCAAGGACCTGGTGTCCAGTCTTCAATTCGCACCTGACTGAGTGAACATCACAGGACAGGAGTCTCTTCTCACTCTACCACCACCACTGTCACTGGCCGGCCTGCCCCTCCTGTTCTTGTCACGTGGAAACCCCTTCTGCACACAGCAGCCAGAAACAGCTTGTGGTCGCCTCACTGGTGTGCTTTTAAGCTGCTGTTATAAAACAAAACACAGCTACAGAAAACCACACAAAAGAATAGCACGCTCACAGAATCACTGCAAGGCGGCCGCCACAGTGACCACCACTCTGGTGGGCGGACAGGACCCTGGCAACAGCCCGTAAGGCCCCACCTGACCCAAGCAGTCCCAACACAAGTAACCGCTGTCCTGCCGTTAGTCACGTCCTCGAGTTTATGGTGCCTTCCCTCCCTTGTGGGCCCCTAGACACCAGCATTTAATCCTGTTCGCTGTCTGGGCACAACCCAAAGTCATCCTTCCACACTCTCTGGCCACCCCTCTGCTGAATGGCCTGGCTGTCAGCTGGATCTGGGGCCACTGTGGGGCCCTTCAACTTCCTGCACCCTGGCTTGCCCCAAGCTCCACCAGAGCTGCCACATGGGAAGTCTCCTTTCCCTTCGGGGTGGTGTGTGGCACACACAGCCTGCTCAGCAGCTGCCACTGCCACTCGACATTAGTGTCATGTCCAGACTGCTGGCTTCATCCTTTCACCCTGTTTCTCGGTGCAGCCTTCAGGAGAGTCAGTGACCCTCTTGGAGAGCACAGCTATCGTTTCCTATGGCACCACGGGCCTGGTCACATGGGACGCCGCCCTCTACCTAGCAGAATGGGCCATGGAGAACCCAGCAGCCTTCAGGCACAGGTGACCTCAAGCACAGGGCAGGCGCCAGGCGGGTTGGCCCTGGCACACACTGACAGTCTCCCTTTTGCCCACCTAGGACGGTGCTAGAGCTTGGCAGTGGAGCTGGCCTCACGGGCCTGGCCATTTGCAAGACATGCTGCCCCAAAGCATACATCTTCAGTGACTGCCACAGCCGCGTCCTCGAGCAGCTCCGAGGAAACGTGCTTCTCAATGGCCTCTCGCTGGAACCAGATGCCACTACTGACTCAGAGAGCCCTCTGGTGACGGTGGCCCAGCTGGACTGGGATGTCGCAACCGTCTCTCAGCTCTCTGTCTTCCAGCCAGACATCGTCATCGCAGCAGGTAATCCCCAGGTCTGCCAGACATCAAGCAGCTTCCTCGCAGCCCCGCCAGCTCTCTGCTGAAGGTTGGGGAGCAGCAGTGCTCCAGGGACATGCTGCAGCTTCCAGAGGTGCCCCAGGCCTCCAGGAGGCATCCAAACACCCCAGGCTCTCAGACGCCCCAAAGCCACAGCTCATCCAGGTGTGCGCCTCGGGGTGGCTCTGTCAGATCAGTGCCCTGGCTGTCCCAGCAGGGCTTGAAGCGGGCAGAACAGGCCCCAGCGCACGCCAGGCTCGCCCTCTCGGCAGCCCAGTTACCACACAGTTCCTCCATCAGGAGGGCCACCCAGCAGCCCCACCTGTACTGCTCCTCCAAGATGCTGCCATTTCACTGCCAGGCGTCCAGTCGGCTGGGCCACCATGCCCCAGGTCTTCAGACAGTGGAGAGCCAGCCATGGCAGCCCTTGGTCATTCCAGGGCCACGGCTAGCACCTAGTCCCACACCAAGCCTTAAGCATCTCCCAGGGGCAGTCAGGGAACAAAACCAAGCAGCCCTTTCCGTGCTGGCCTGTCTCCTCTGTGCATGGCCTGGGAACTGACTGCCATCACCATGCTGGGTGGCCCTGCCTGTCTCTGTCTGTACATCTGTGTCCTTGGTCCAGTCCCCATGCCTTTCAAAGGCCACAGGAAGAAGCCAACCACTTCTGGTACAAGGACAGCATTCTTGAGAGAAAGCAGAGTTTGGCTGGACCACCAAAAGCCCGTGTCCCCTTTCTGGCTTAAGAGCACACCCACCACAGCTGCCAGGTCCGAGCCCAGGACGTGAATGCCCAGGCAGAGTGCAGTTGGCTTCACTAGCAGCTTCCCAACAGGCCCGGCTGGTTCCCAGCAGTACTCCCTGAGGCCAGGGAGTTTCCTCTGGCTAGTGTCCTGAGGGTTTTCTTCAGACACCTGAGCAGTCTTTCTGCTGAACAGCACGGATCTGATCTAACGCCACTGCAGGCCCTCGCCCTGCCTCGAGACCAGCAGCAGCCAGGCCATGCCTCTTGGTTATGGTCCTGAGTAACCAGAGCTCTACGTCTTGTAGACGTGCTGTACTGCCCAGAGGTGACCCTTGCGCTGGTCGGGGTCCTGCAGAGGCTCTCTGCCTGCCAGAGGGACCGGGTTCCTGACGTCTATGTGGCCTTCACCATGCGCAACCCAGAGACCTGCCAGCTGTTCACCACAGAGCTGGGTGAGTCCCCTAGGCCGCAGGCCACCAAGCTACTCTCATGAAGGATCAGGTGAGGCAGAAATGAGGAGGGTCAGAGAATGGGGCCTTGGGGGAGCCAGGAAGCCCGTCCCACACCAGGCCTGGGAATCAGGCCAAGGCAGTCCAACATGGTGACCCCAGAGGCCCGAGACCAGCAGCCCTATGTGCTTCAGAGCAGGTTCCATAAGCCTTAAGGCCTAATTTCCTGTAAAACACAGCTAGAGAGATGCCAGCTCAGTTCTGGCCCACGCAACAACCCAGTATAGGCTTGAGGTAGTCCCACCTCTGCCCTCGTGGAGCAAGGCCGTCACTTGCCTCCCTGCTGTACTTGTCCTCCCGTCTGCACCATGGAGATCAGCCTGAACAGCTCTTGGCAGTGCAGCGGCCATGGTCATGGGCACCCAGTGGTAGCAGAGAAGGGCCTGGCTACAGAGGAGGCCTAGGGCCTGCTGTTGCCAAGCCTCAGATGGCACCCTGTGGGCCGGCACATCTGTCAGCTCTGGCACCTAGATCTTCTCAGCTGTGAAGACACTGGACACAGGGAGGCTGTGACTCCAAGTTCCGTGGACTCAGCCAGGCCACCTGGCCTGTGTCCCCCTACCACTTCTCACAGCCCCAGCATGCCAGGCCCAGAGCATTCCACACAAAAGCTGGTGCAGTGTAGACCATCTGCCGACTGGCTCCACAGCAAAGCCCCTCGTGGTAGCGGTCCAGACTCACCTGCCCAGCCTCTGTGCAGAAAGCCATTCATGTAGATGCCTCTCCCCAAGCAGCCGTGTTCACCACAGAGCAGGCAAACCAACGGGCATTCAGCCCTCTCTAGGGAAGCCCGTGCAACCCCAAGGGTGTGAGGGCTTCAGGTGCTCGTGAGAAAACACCCATTGCACATTCCAAGTGAAAGAAGCAAGGTGCCAATCAGCACACACAGCATGAACCCCCGTAGTGGTTTTTTGTTGTTGGGTTTTTTTTTCTGGTATTGTTGATTATCCCAGGGATGATGTACCACCGACCCACAACCCAGCTTTTTTTTTTTAATATATTTTTAGTTGTAGGTGGACACAATACCTTTATTTTTATGTGGTGCTGAGAACTGAACCCAGTGCCTCATGCATGCTAGGGAAGCACTCTGCCACTGAGCCACAACCCCAGCCCCACAAACCAGCTCTTTTTCAAGACAGGGTCTAAGTTGCCCAGGCCAGCCTCAAACTTGTGATCCTCCTGCTTCAGCCTCCTGAGTGGCTGGGATCACAGATGTGCACCACCATACCTGGGTTGGTTATTTTTAAATCTTATCTTCACTGCCTAGGGAATTTCTAGAACATACACCAAAAATTATTATACTTAGATAATAGAATTACAGATTTCCTTATTTTACTTTATAAATACTAACTTTTCACTTATGATATAAACTGTGACTAAGAAACCACCCTAGCCTGCAGCTCCAGCCACCCATGCTCACGAAGACAACCCGAGCTCTTCTGGTCTGTGTGAGGAGTGGCACCAGCAAGGCAGCCAGGCAGATATGGACTCAAATCTCAGCTCCCTCCACCCACACCAGCTGAAGGGGGGACAGGTGCAGTCACAAGAAACCCAATGCACCTGGCTTCCTGGTCCCACCCTGGAGGTTGACCTGGCACCTGGGTGGGCCTGGGGACCCATGAACCAAGGAAAACAGCACGACGCCCAGGCATGCCCACAGCCCATGCCGGGCGCTGCCGTCCTGAGACATGTGCTCTGTTGCAGGCCGGGCCGCGATCCACTGGGAAGCAGTGCCTCCTCACGATCAGAAACTGTTCCCCTACGAAGAGCACTCAGAGATGGCAGTCCTGAGACTCGTGCTGTAGCTTCACCATTGGGAAGAGTATTGTGAAGATGAAGTCACTGTCGTGGGAAGAGCTTTCACAGAGGAAAGCTGGTAAAACTTCCTTTGGACTCGAGTGAAGAATGTTACATTCCAAATCAGGAAATATAAACTGTTGTCACGAAGTACAAACCGAGCATGTGGGTGCCCCCTTCCCGTCCTCAGCTCTGGTTTGTAAGGAAATCACCATCCCCAGAAACCATGCTTTGGCTCAAAATCAAGTATTGCTTTCGTAAAAAATAAAAACATCTTTAACAAGTAGGATTCCCGCAGCTGGGCGCTCAGCCCCCCAGGAAGCAGCAGGAATCAAGGTAAGGAACACGATGGAGCAGAAGCTGGGAGAGGAGACGAAAATCCAGGGATGAAGAGAAGATGAAGAGGTGACAAGACCAGAAAAGTAACGTGCCCAGACAGAAGGAAGACAGGTTCAGAGCTCCTCAGAACCAGGAAGAGCCAGCTGCCCGTCAGTCGCCAGCCATCCTTCTGGCTTGACCACTGGGGGTCACTGCATGAAAGCTTGGGTAGCTGCAGAGCAAGGACAGGGAGGGACAGGCAGGGTCTCCCCATCCCCAGGGTGGTGCAGCTTTGACTCCAGCCCCAGCTCACTGATCAGGGGTGTTTGCTTCGGGCCCACAGGGTCACGTGTCCATAACCAAAGGGAACACAGTCCGCTGCCAGCTCTCATCCCATCGAAGTTGCTCTGACTCCCGGAGGTTCTTCCGGAGCTGATTTAGTTTTCCAGCAGGATCAGGAAACTTTGAGAAAAGCATCTAAGAACAGTGAAGACCAGAACTGAGCCTATCATGGCACCCAACCCATGCCAGGCCCTTCCCTGAGCCTGCCAGCTGCAGGCTGCCCACCCAGCAGTGCCCGCTCCCCACTTTCCCACACCCTGTGCCCTGGAGCACATCTGGCCTGGTATTCCTGCATGGCATAGGCCCACCTGACTGCTGGGAAGGAGGCAGGTGATCCCTGGCTTTGGCTTTACTGAAGTGTTCACAAGGGATCACCACAGCACAGCTGTAGACCAAATCCAGCCCACCTGTCTTTGTAAACAGTTCCCCTGGAATTCAGCCCCTCTGAGTACAGATGGCTGCAGCTGTTCACAAAGCAGCTCTCACAAACATGGCAGCCCTGAAGTGCTTCCTACCTGGACTCGCACAGGGAAAGTCAGGTGGCTGTTCACTTTCCAAGAGTAACATATGTTAACTTTTATAAGGAGAAACAAGTGTCCTCTGCAGAACCATCATGTCCCCAGGCCAGCACACACAGCCCCTCTGCCCCGCTCACCTCGTCCTGTCCCTCCCCATGTGGCAGCAAAGTTCCTACCTTCTAAGGTACAGGCTCCATGTCCCCAAAGACAGGCCAGCAGGCCCTGACTCCCACCACCTGCTGCCTCCTTCGGCCTTCCATCCAGAGCCCAGCGCCTGCCAGGTCTTGTAGGCAGGGGGCAGGGCTAGCTCAGTGTCACGCCCCTGGCCTGCTCAAGGGACACCCACCTGCAGTTGGGCTGCCAGTGCCTCCGCATCCTCAAAGACCAGGCCATTCTCCCCATGCTTCACGAGCTCGTGCAAGCTGCAGAGAGAATCCAGGAAGGCCTGAGAGCCAGCCAAGGTGCTCAGCTAGCCCACCCACTCCACTCAGGGGAGGCTGGGGGCAGGGAAGGGGTCTGGTCTCGGCCTGTTCTGAGATCAGCTTCAGAAGAAAGTGAGAGGACATCATAATGCCGGACAGATGTGGAGGAGGGCCCAGGGGACATGCCCTTGGGTGCCACACATCCTCCAGGGAGCATCTCTGCTGCTTTTCCTCCACCCCACGCCCAAGAACAGGCAAGGTACAGGCAAGTCCCTGGTGGGGCTCAGCACATTAGGGATGGGTCACCAGGAGGTCTGTTCCCAAGAGACCCCAGCTTAGCTCACAGAGGGTCTCACACCCTGAACTTCCCATCCAGAGGCTGGTCTCCAAGCAGGCAAGCACACAGCCAGGCAGGGCCACTGCCTCCAGGACCTCATCTGCTGCCACCCTTTCCAAAGGCCCATCTTGGTCAGGGAGAGAGGGGTCACAGAATTACACTCACTGACTGATTCCACCCCAGCTACGTAAGCTCAGCCAGGGGGGCAAGGAGGGGAGGGAAGGAGAACCCCGTGAAGGGGGCGGCGACTGCAGCCACCGTCCTTTGCTGTGAGTGAGCCCCGAGCAGAGGCCAGTGCTCAAGATGGCGCTTTATTCAGCATGAGCCCAGCCCGAAGCCAACCTGCCACCCCTCGGCGTCCACCAGGGATTCATTCCCAGAGCACCCTCCCCCAGGAACCCCAGCGCCTTCTGTAAAATGGCATGGTATCTGTGTGACCTGCACAGATCTTCTCACCCCTAAAGTCCTCTCCAGGTGGCTTGAACACCCAATGCGATGTAAGCACTACGTGGCGAGCCGTTACACTGTACCGTTCAGGGAATGACAAGAAAAGTCTACGTGCTCAACAGGGACCTCACCATCCCAATCTACCTCCAGTGACCTGCGCTCGGTTCAGTCGTAGGTAGAGAAACCACAGATGGAGAACCAACTGTACTTCAGTGGGGCCCTGCCTGACCCTAACAGCCAGAGCCCCTCTCAGCCTCCCTGGACAGCATGGGCGATGGCACCCTGATGGGGCACTTCACAGCAGCTCCGGCCACGCTGCCCACCCTGTGCAGCTGACCTGAGAACCCTACCCCAGGAGATTCGGTTTCCACTCCTACCACTTGAAGTTCACGGCACACACAGGCAAGCAGCACCCAAACATGTCTACCACCTTCATGGGCAGGTCCAGGCCACTGGAGGACTTGTGCAGACAGACGCCCAGGTCCGCTGACCCTGCCAGGGAAGCAGGGGAGTGGTCACAGCTCTGGGAACACATCCTCCCAGAGTGGGAATCAAGAATGTTCCCAAACACAAGTAGCTTACTCTGGCCAAGTGCCAGGGCGAAGGGCAGAGAGACAGCGGTGCTGCCCAAGTGCCAGCAGCCATCCACCCTATCCAAAACTGCCAGGGCTTAATGTGTTTATTTACCCTGAATTGATTTTTCTATTTAACCACAATTTACTTTAAAAGAAAAGAATTCCTGAGCAGTTACCGTACAGTGGGTAGAGTTTCTGGACATGGGGTGACAGGTGTCCAACAGTGTAAATGTAGTGAACATTACTAACAGACACTTAAAATGGTTAAAATGGCAAACTTAGTTACATGTATTTGACCTCAATAATTTTTAAAACATGATAAAATTTGTTATATGCAAAAATAAATTGTTTAAAGGAACCCACAGCAGATCCACCAAAAACCACTGTAAAAATAAAGCCAAATAAACAACTGATCATCTCAGCAAGACTGCTCACTCGCAAGGGGACAAGGAGGGAGGAAGGACCTTTTAGCACCAGGCCCGACCCCTCCTGGGACAGAGAGAGGGCCGTTCTCCTGAGAACGGACGTTTAGTGAAAGTGGGCCTCACAAGAGCCACGGCTGGGAACCGAGCACATGTGACCTGAGCCTGGTCAGGAGGAGCTGGCACACCAGGAAATTCATCTCAAGAGCTCGGCCAGAGTCCTTGGGGGGCCACACAGTTCAGCCCGAGGCCTGCCAACTATACAGCCTCTGGGCTGGGAATGGCTTTTATGTTTCTAAGTTGTTTTGAAAAAAAAAAGGAAAAAGAAAAAAAAAAGACTATGCCACAGAAGCAAATAAAATCTTTACTGTCTGTCCCTTTTAGAAAAAGCATGTGCCCTGCCCTAGGGCATTTCCCTTTAAGCCTGGGCCTTCTCCCAGAACCCTCTACTGCTCTCAGCACTCACCTAAAAGCAATGGGTAGTCCTGGGCCTCCAGCCATGGCATGCACACCTGGATGTGCTGGAACTGCTTCTGGCCAAGGAGGCGGCTGTAATGCTCCTTCAGCGGCCCTTTCCCTGCAAAGGACACCCACTGAACTGGACCCATCTGGGTCCCTGCCACACTGGTAGCCCCAGAGGTTCTCACTGGGAATTGGCAGCCACTTCTAGGAAGCTGCACCCCTCAGCAGCCCATCAAGCCTCACTGGACCTCTTCCAGAGACAACCTCAGCACCCTGCGTCCCCACAGGAAAAGAGCCCTGATCACCAAGACCCAGCCCTGCAACTTGGGGCCAGCTCGCCTCGGGCTGCAAATGGAGCCAAGGTGAACACTGGAATGCTGACCGGCGGGATGCGCCTCTGCACCTGGGCCAAGTGCAGGGACACAGGGACTCCCCCCAGGCAGCAGTGCATTTGTGGTAGGCTCCAAGAGGGCCCCCCCCCCAGCCCACCGGAAGCCAGGACCAAGGGAGGGAGGGAGCAGGACGGGGTGGCTGGCCCAACCCTGCAAGGATCCTCCAGCCCCAGCTCTGCTTCTCTCTCTCACCATGTGACTTTGGAAGCAGCATTGTTGGAGCAAGGACACTTGGCTTTTTAAACTACAAAGAGGCCACAAAGACCCTGGAAAAGTCTAAAGCTTGGTATCTCTGAGGCTGTGCTACCCGAGATCAAATCTAGATGCACACCTGCCATGAGGTCCCCCTGGGTCTCCCCTCTGTCAAGCTGATAGAGAAAACCTGGGGTGAGGCCTAACCAGATGCCCTGTGGAAGGCGTTCAGTAAGGACTGTGTGCCCTGCTCCCTCCACTGTGCCCATGTGTGACAAGGGTCCCAGGTGGTACCTGTTATCACACAGACCAGAGAAGGAAGGCTGTCTCCATCGCATGCCAGCTGTTCAAACTCTGGGTTTAAAAAAATAAACACAAACCAGTGTCCTTTTACATGAATGGGGAGAGTAGAGGTGGGGAGTAGGGAAGAGGGGCTGCTCCCTTGGGGAGGCCACCAACCTGAGACCTAGAGCCTGGTCACTCTATCACACACATGGGGACACAGAGCTGCCCACATCCCCCTCCCTGCTGTCTTCAGGCAGGTCCACCCTGTGGCCCTTGGGAAACAGGCTGCACATCTGCCATGCAAGGCCAGCTGAGTGGCTCCCCGCCCCATCAAGCCCAGAGCGGCTGACACAGCTGCACCTACTTTCTAATGCTGCCAGCAGGATAGAGAAGTCCTCGTCCTCTGCAAGGACAGATCAAGTGTCACAGGCCTGTCTCCAGACACCCCACTCCCAACTCATAAGCCCCCTACCCCGCTTCCCGTGGTGGGCCAGAACACAGGCCAGGTCAAACAGACCTGTCCAACTTGTGCTGCTGACCAGCAGCGCCGGCCGCCCGCAAAGATGTGTCACCACCCCACTGTGAGCATCCTTCTCCGTGAAGGCTGACCTCTCCATGGCGGGGCCTGAGGGTTCTGAGCTTCAGGAGCAGAGAAAAAGTGGTGAGACGCTGCAGGACAGGACAGGAGTCAGGAAAGCCACTACCCCCCACAGCAAGGACCACAGGCCCTCAAAGGCTGGCACCCAGGTGACCCTACAGAACCATCACTGGCTGCTAGGTGCTAAGGTTACCACAAAACAAGCCACCAGTGCTGCCCCTGGGCTCGCCACTTCACCTTCCTCATCATTCCGAGGATGCTGTGCCACCCCCAGCTGCCAAACCAGTTACACACACAGGACGTTAAGAGCTACACAGGTCCTCTCCTGTGGGACACCCAGAGGACACAGGTCCACAGACCCCTCGCAGGAACAGGAACCCACAGGCAGGAGGGGAAGATAGTAGATATCCCCAGAGAGCCAGAGGGTGGATACTTCAGGCTTTGTGGACCCAAAACTCCCTGTTGCAAAACCCAGTTCTGCTGCGTGGCTCATCCACAGCCATAGACAATGCACAGGTAAGCAGGTGGGTGCCAGTCAAACTTAGTTCTCAGAAACAGGCAGCAGGTCACTGCCTCCATACCCCACACCCTGGAGTGGGTCTGCAGGAAGAGACAGGAGAGAGGCCACGACAGCAGCAAGCATAAGGGAAGGTAGCAGAAGAGAGAGACACACCAGGCCCTGAACGGAGAGTAGGTGCGGCCCAGCTTCATAAAGAGCTCATGTTGCAGGTCCAGGGGCGTCTCCTTAAAGAAAGAAGCTGGCTTGTCGTAGACAGTCACAGCCCTGCAATGAGATGAAGGGGCAGAGCATAAAAAGGCTGAGGAACAGAGGACCCAGAAAGATCTAGAAGAACAAGGGCACTTGGGGAATCCAGGTCTCTATGACGAGAAGCTTTAGAATCACTTGGGAAAGCACACAGATGTTCTAACACCAAAACTTCCTGGAATTCTTCCTGGAAGAATCCCAGCCACTGCCACCTCCCTCGGCTTCCCAAAACCAGGTACTGTGTCCCAGGCCCAGGGTACTTCAAAACGCCTCTCCAACATGAGGCAGTGGACACTGCGGGTCTCAGCCAGTCCTAGGACCCAGCACCACTCTCAGGCTGGAAGGTGTCCCAGACCCTCCGTACTTGATGTGCCAGTTCTCGGCCAGATCTTCCCGCATCGCGTTGGTCACACACAGGTTCAGGTGGGATAGGCGCCCACAGAGCCTCTCGTACCTGCAGGGACGTATCCGGGATCAGGAGTTCAGCAGAGAGCCCTGGGCTGGGCCCAGATGCCAGTGTCCCATGACCTGACACCCCTCACAGAGAAGAGGCTGCAGAGCTAGGGACTCGCAAACCTGTGGGTTTGCACTCTGAGCTCCCAGAGCCATGACATCGCCACACCTTCCTTAAGTGCTGTCACTGTGTAGCTGAAATGCAGTCACTTTTAAAGGCAGCCACATACCCCTGCCCGAGTGAAGATCCAGTCTCTTGTGCAAAACAGGAGAAACACAAAGGCCTCGAGACTGCATCTCACCACCCTGCGCTACTGCTGCGGGGCTGCAGCCTACTCTCAGACTGTACAAAGGAGCTGAGCAAATGCTAGGCACCAAAGACAAGCGGGCTCCAAACCAAGACGGATGCCCTGGTCCAGGAGAGAGCTGGAAAGGGAACAGCAACTGAGGACGACCTAGCACCACCAGAGAAATCTCTGGAGTGGGACTGCCTGGCAGGAAGGCATCATCCCTTGCAGCCCTGCCTCCCTGACTTGTGAAAGGACAGTGACCACCAGGCACCTCCACTGAGATGGGCTAGAGACCCAACGGGATAAAATACATCAAAGGCTCAGCCTGAGGCCTGGCCCGGGTGAGTGTTAGAGCTGCCACAGCTGCTTTCACCACTGCCCAAAAACAAGGCCCTCAGGGCAAAGGCTGCAGCCCACAGCCTGAGGCTGGAAGGACATACCAAGGTGACCGTTACACTGGGGCTCAGAGTAGGACCAACGATTCTCCCTGCTCCAAGTCCAACCTGCTCCCCCAGCCCTCATCCCACTCACCCTGATGGAGTCTGGGGAAAGCACTCACACCCCCACCCAGACTCTCACCACTTGGCCAGCAGGACGAGGGGGTGCTTGGGGCCGTGTGCCAGGCCCATGATGGAGTAGCCATAGTTGTGCCAGTCAATGACCAGTTTGCTCCCACAAAGGCAGCCCACAAACCAGCAGACAGCAATGCTAGGCAGGCCTGGGGGGTTCTAGGAAAGAGAAGCAGACAGAGGAGGAAACCAGACACTCATGGCAAAGTGTCAGTGATCTTCAGAATTCTTGATAACCAATGAGCAGCTCTCCAGCACCAATGAAACAGAACTGGCAGACTTGAAAAAATCCAAGCTTCTTAAGGACATAAAAAAATAGAACAAGAAGAGGCCGTTTTCCCCCGTCAGAATGCAAAGTCTGAAGAAAATATTGGTGGGTAATGGTAAACATGGTGGAAAAGAAGCACCCAATGGGTGGGGAATTAAGGACCCCATCAACATCATACCACAGCATCTTCAAAGTACATCAACTTTGAACAAGAAATTCTACTGCCAGGAATGTATTCTAAGGAAGAAACTGCACCCAGTCACCAAAGTGTGCTCACTGTGCTCTAGCCATACTATGTGTAAAGGCAAAAAATCAGGAAGAATCCAGATGTCCCTCCAGATGAATCTAAATAACTTGCAGTTCATCATTTTGGAAGTAAGTGTAGCCCATTAACAGAAGGTACTTCTGCACTTTAAAAACTGGTGAAGGGAAGAATTTAAAAGTTTAACTCTAGAACCAAACTGACCACCTCTACTCAAATCCTGACTCTACTAGTTCCTATCTGTGTGACGGTGGGCTACTTACAGAAATTCTGAGTCTATGTTTCCTCATCTCTACAGACGTGATACAAGAATCCACTCTTAGGGTTCTTGAGAAGATTAAAGGAGGTAGTACACTAGTGAAAACTTAGGTAAGCAGTAAGCGCAATGTAAGACTTGCATGGATGGACCATAAATAACACACAAGTGCTACAGGCACCTATTCACAGTTCTATAAAGTTTATGCACATGCAAATATGCAGATTAACAATTTCTGCATATATTTTGTGTTTGGTGCTGGGAATTAAACCCAGCATCTTGTCAATACTTAGCATGTACTCTACCACTGAGCTACAACCCCAGCCCAATTTGTGCATTTTTAAACGACTAGAAAGCAAACTGTTAACAGTTGTTCTCACAGAGGGAGTCAAGCACTGACACATACCTGAAGAAAGATATAGGCTGCTGGTTCCCTCCATATCAACTTCCACAGCAAGTACACTGCCTGAAATACAACTTTGACTCCGTACCGAAGAACTGGGGGCCCAACTGTAAGTTAGAAAATACCTATCACTACTGATGGAGTTCTTGGCCATCTGCAGGTACCCAAACCCAACCAATGCAGAGGAACCTGCAGGTGACTGCATCCTACCTGCAAGACTCTGAAGTTCCATCAACTTCACAATCTGAATTCTGCTGCTCTGCAAGAGCTCATCATGAGGTTTGGAATCTGAAAGAGAACGTCCCCTTACTGAATGCAGCAATTTAATTTAAAGTCAGGTGGGGGTGGGAGGAGGCTTTTCAAAACCCTTCTCTGTTCCTCAGCTGCCAGAGAATGAGGCCAATTCCGGTCCAGATTCCACTAGAATGGCCAGTGGGAAGGCCCAAATCTTATCTACCTTTACTTAATACCATGCCTGGCACATAGTAAGTACTCAATTGAACTGATCTAGGCTCAGGGGTGTGGGAATCTTCCCACGGCAGAGACATGTCTAGGAAGTCCCACTCGACCCCCGCTCTCCCGCACTTTCACACAGGGACCGAAGGCAGTAGTGCTGTTTCCACTGTTCCGTGAGATGGGGCGGAGGCAACCCCTGGAATCATCTACACCGAGCATAGCGATAGCACAGACACCCTGTCTGCCCACTGTTGGAGGAGGGGGAGCTGGCCAATGGAGCAAGTGAAACACGCCTTGTCTGCAGAGCTCTGCCCTGAGGGATGAGGAACATGATACATGTTGCCTGTCCGCTGGAACACAACTGGACAAGGGCAGCTGCACGCATTTGTCACAGAAACTGGAGTCACACGCGCCTGGGTTCCAGTCCCAGTCTTTCCACGTCACTAGGAGAATTAGACCGTGCGACGGAGTGGCTCAGCACAGTGATAGCATATGGCAACCAGGAACCAGGCTCCTCCAGCCTGAGGGTTGCCCAAGGGGGCAGAGACAAAAGCGCCCCTCCCGCTCTGGGCCGAGGGGCACAGGCTGAGAGAGCAGTCTCTCTCCAAGCCCCGGACACTCACTGCAGAACCCCAAGAAGGTCACTGAGAAACCGCGCTTGGCCAAGGACAGCGCGTGGTACTGCATGCGGGGGCTACGGCCCACGTCGCCCAGCACCACGATGATCACGTGCTGGGCCGCGCGCCCCCGCCACCTGCGCTTCCACCCGCCCAGAAGCAGCAGCGGCAGCAGCAGGGAGAGAACCAGGAGGGCCACAGTGCACGCGGCCATCTTGCCCGCCAGGCGGCGGTCACGTGTTGGCTCCCGTGGCCAAGCACGCGCTGCGCAAGCGCAGACCTAGGCTGGCTCCACGGAGGGGAGGGGAAGGGAGGGAAGGGGAGGGGAGGGGAGGGGAGGGGAGGGGCGGGGCGGGGCAGGGAGGGGAGGGGTGGGGCGGGGAGGGGAGGGGCGGGACCGAGGTTCCCTAAGTGGGGCCTCTGGGGGCCAAGCGTTATTGGCTTGCAAACACGTGCGCGGTTCCCTGAACTCTGTATTTCCTCTATCAAAGTAAAACTTTCCTAATGGAGACCTAGGAACTTTTTTTCAGCGTTCTAGATAATTTCAAAATATAGTAAGAAGCCAGGCGCGGTGGTGCACTTATAATCCCAGCCACTGAGGAGCTGAGGCAGGAGGCAAGTTCGAGGCCAGCATCAGCCATTTAGCGAGACTCTGTCTTGAAGTTTCTTTTTTTAAAAAAGGACTAGAATGTAGCTCAGTGGTAGAGCACTCTTGGGTTCAATCCAGTACTGGGAGAAAAAAATGTGACAAGAATTTAGAGGAATCTCATAAGGTAATATTCAGAAAGGAAACAAGCGCTCGCTGAGTGCCTACCTAGTGCAGGGTGCTTTTATACAAATCAGTCTTTGCTGTTAGGTCAGGACAGTGAGGGAAAGGAACTGGGGACCAGGAGGGCTTCTTGTGTGTTCCATCTGGGAAAATTCTTCAAGCAGAAAATGTATCTGTCAGGATGTATGTAGGATTTGAACAAAACATTTCAAATACAAAAAGAAAGGGGAAAGTATCAAAAGGCAGTAAAAGCCATATGATTTTCAAATATCCCTAATAAGAAGGTAAATTTCCCTGCTGACCCTTAAATTTCACCTCCTAAAGTAACCACAGTAGTTTATCATGTCACTGTGATAGCTTTATGCTCAGAAAACCATCCTCTTGCTGAGAAACACTGAGAACACACTGGTGAAGCCACCCATGCCCACCCCATGGAGTCACCACAGACCTGCAGAGCTTCCACCCTCCCTCCAGTCCAATAGACAGCACACTTGAACCTTGGCAGTAATCCCTGGACAGGACCACCTGTGTAGAAGTGGCTCCCAGTGCCCCCAGAGCTCAGCTCAGGAGTCTCAGGACTTGGCTGAGTTGGAACTGAAATGTGAGTGTAAGATACCGGATTGCAACGATTCAGTACAAGAAAAATGATGTCAACCATTTTTATATTGATTACATGTTGAAATAATAATGTATTAGAATTATTGACCCAAAAGAGATAGATCATTGAAGTTAATTTATGTGCTTCTTGCTGTGTTTTTTTGTTTTGGTTTGGTTTTTGTTTTTGTTTGGTACCAGGGATTGAACTCAGGTGCACTCGACCACTGAGCCACATTCCCAGCCCTATTTTGTATTTTATTTAGAGACAGGGTCTCACTGAGTTGCTTAGTGCCTTGCTTTTACTGAGGCTGGCTTTGAACTCGTGATTCTCCTGCCTCAGCCTCCTGAGCCTCTAGGATTACAAGTGTGTGCCACCGTGCCCAGCTTGTTTCTTGCTTTTTTAATGCGGCTGTAAGAACATTTTGCAGTGCCCGTGTGGCTCGCCTTTGTAGCTGAAATTCTACTGCCCTCAAACAGTGCCCCGCTGAGGGACCTTTCAGGGCCAGATGTGTCCTCCCACTAACTCCTTCCAAACCTTTTAAAACAAAGAAATTTTGCCTCACAGGGCTTTTGGTTTCTGAGTTGCCGTTGCTGTTGCTTGATCAAAGACCTAGCCTGTAGGCTGAGGATCAGGTGCAAGAAGAACCATAAGCACCCTTCTCCCCAGGGGACAGCCAGGAGGCTCCACATCAAGGACTAGCTCCCACCCCCACTGTCTGTCTCTTGCTGCCTCCTTCCCAGAGTCCAGGCCACCCTAGGCTGCAGATCAGTCCTGCCCAGCCACTTGTCCACTGGCCTACGGGGGAAGGCGGTGGAGCAGGAGGCGGGAGGAGGCGTGTAGAGGTACCTGGGTGAGGGCACCTGGTGCCACAGGGTGTGACCGGCTGCAAGCAGAAAGCCAGTCATGGCGAGGCCAGGGCTGCTCCTGCTCCTGCTGCTGGCCCTGCTGCCACTACAGCCCTCCTCACTGCCCAGGCCGGACACCACAGAGGGCAAGGCCATGGTCGTGGGCCTGATCCTGTCTGCACTGGAGAGAGCCACCTTGTTCCTGGAGGAGAGGTTGCCTGGAATTAACCTGGACGGTGTGGTGGGGTTCCAGGTGCTAGAAGGTGCGTGAGCCCCCATTCCCCAGGATGGTCACCAGGAAACCAATTCTCAGCCTTGTCCCTTGGCCTGCTCTGGCCCCTGGGGCCTGGAGACCTCTAGCCATGGGAATAATCTGCTTTGGCTGTACGGAAAGGGGAGGGGTGGGGAGCTGCTTTTCTTGGTGTTGGGGCTCAACCCTCTGTTATCGAGTCTTTTAGAAGGAGGAAGGATTTAAAAGCAA
Source organism: Xerus rutilus (assembly GCA_028644305.1). Taxonomy (NCBI): domain Eukaryota; kingdom Metazoa; phylum Chordata; class Mammalia; order Rodentia; family Sciuridae; genus Xerus; species Xerus rutilus. Next base: position 31,620,867 of record CM053415.1, read on the forward strand.
CATGAGCAAAGATTTGGAAATTATATTCTCAGAAGAAAATGATCCATTTGACAGTCCTTCCCAATAAGCCATGAACGTGGGGGCAGGAAAGCCTTTTAGCAAGAGGGCCACCCCCCTTCCATGAGGCAGAACAGGAACTCTCAGGGTCCCTCTCCACTTCCTCCACTTCCAGCCAAAGCTGGAAGGACCTGAGAAAACAACCAAGTGTTTGTTCAGTTTTGAGAGAGATAAATCCTTAAAGAGAGGGCTGGAGACAGGCCAAGTCCAGCAGGGACACACACATCCATTGCAGCGAGCTCCTCCCTGCAGGCCACCCTGACCAAAGTGACCAAGAGCCCAGGCTTGGCGGCAGGCAGGGCTGAGGCAGTGGGCGTCCCCAGTCTCCTCTGTCTTAGGGTGCAGCTCTGCCCACCAGACTCCAGGGCAGGAGGTGCAGCCTGGGCAGTGTGCGTCCTTGCAGCCCAGCCTTGCTCCTCTAGATAGGACCCTAGGGAGCCCAAGACCCTGTCCACTTCCCCTCCAAGTCAGGAAGGAGACATAACCAGGATCTCCTTCATCTGACCCCAGCCCTGTCTCACACTCCTATAGAAATTAATAATAATCTTGCCACCACCCCCGCTGGCTTCCCCTTTAAGCACAGCAGGCACAGTTCTGAGGGCCCACAGAACTTTTAGGGACCCATGAAAATGTCTTAGGTGGTAAACAAGCATACACTGACCCTAAAAGCAAAGGGTCCCTCCAGCTGTCCCGCCAGCCCTGAGCCCCTCCCTGGTTTTTCCCTCGTGGGCAGCAGACCCCAAATCTCCTTAGTTAATACTAATGGCTAAATGTTATTAAGTGCTTACTTTGCACCGTGGGTAGTGCTAAACCCTCGCTACACATTAGATCATTTAATTCCTACAACCCCCCACCACCACCAAGAAGTAATAACTATTTCTGGTCACCAGATGCGAAAATACTCGATCAGGACTTGAACCTAGGCCTGCCTCAGAGACCAAGCTCTTGACTGAAAGAACATTCTATCCCTTGGACCCCCATCCATCACTCAGATCAGCCGCTGATTTCCAATTGGCAGCCAATCCACGCCCCGCCCCAACCCCCAACTGCCAAAGGCGGAGGGGCTGGCGGCCTGCGTTGGTGCTGCCCGCGGATGGCACAGTGACCCTCCGCCCCTGGTCCCTTGCAGTGCAGCTCCGAGGCGTGCAGGAGGAGTGGGCGCGCGACCCTCTGCTGCGGCCGCTGAGCCTGCGGGCCAGGCAGCTGGCGGACAAGCTGGCGACGCTCCTGCGCAGATCCATCTTCTACCTCAAGCTGAGTGACCCCAGATACCTTAGAGGTAACAGCAGGCGCGGGCCCATTGCTTCAGGAAGTCAGTGCTGCGGGTGTTGCAGCAGTACCCCGGGTGGGACACGGTGGGGATGTCCTGACACTGCTCTTTTTTGCCCAGCAAGCTGCAGGCAGAATCAGGCGTGTCCTGGTCATCCCTGACTTAGATCCAGGATCCAGGGCCCTCTCCCACCTACAGACAGGCAGGACACAGGCAGGGTCCCAAGCATGGGGGCTTCATCCTAGACCGGAGGGGCAGGTCTGGTCTGTCCTTCCCCCCAGGGTGGAATTTCTAAAAGGGAAGTTCTCATGCCCCTTTAACCGGCCAACTTCAGTGCTGTGCTAGCACCTGTCTTCTGCCACGTAATTCCAAGCCCTGTCTCATCAGACTTGAGGGACCTTCCAAAGGGACGCATCCTACAGCCTGGCCTGAGTCCGCCTCCAGCTCACTGGGTCCTGTAGCTCAGGCAGTATAGAAACCAAACACAGCTAACAAAGAGGGTTGGTAGGAATCACTTGTTGCATGGGTTCACAGCAAGGTGGCTGCCCCACAGGCAGAGCAGCATGGAGATCAGGGGCGAACAGGATATTTACATATTGGGGCCAGAAGTTAATGTTCTCATGAACTGTGTGCAGTCTCTCCTTGCACCTACATCAGTTTGCACACAGTCAAAAATGTGTCTGAAATTGTGTTAGGTCTGCTGCAAGTGACAGATCTGCCCGCACCAGTTCTCTGTCTTGTATGTCCTAAACAAAGGCTGAGTGTGGTGGCGCACTCCTCAATCCCAGCGGCTCCGGAGGCTGAGGCAGGAAGACCAAAACTTCAAGGCCAGCTTCAGCAACTTATCAAGTCCCTAAGCAACTTACCAATACCCTGTCTCAAAATAAAAAAGCTAAAAAGACTGGGGATGTAGCTCAGGAGTAAAAGTGGCCTTGGATTCAATCTCTGGAACCAAAAAATAAATTGTTGAGGGGAGGGGGGCTTAAAACCAGTACCTCAACCAGGGTTCCTCCCCTCTCCCCAGCTCACTATCACTTGCCCGGGTGATGGGGGTCATGAGCCACTGCACTCCTCATTCTGGAAGGGCAGCCCAGCTTCAGGAGACCTAGCCTTCCTGGCCCCTCTGCAGCTAAGGTCCCCATCTTCATTTAATCCTTACGCACGCACCCCTCAGAAGTAAGGACTGTCGCCATTTTACAGATGAAGAAAGCGAGATGGGAGTCCTGGTCCCTAACACAGGCCCAGTCTGTCTTCCTAAAGACGACCCCGGGCCGCTCTCTGTCTTATGAGAGCCGCACTGTGCCACCGAATCCAGGAGTGGGCTAGCTCCTTCGGTGTGTCTCAAGCTGCGGTGGGATGCGGTGGTGTCAGTCAAAGCCTGTCCCAATCCTGCACCCTTCGTTTAGGTGACAAATGTCCTGGGGGTTTCGTATGTCCCTACGCGTGTGGCTCTGTGTGTGTGTGTGTGTGTGTGTGTGTGTGTGTGTGTGTTCGTTTGTTTTGTTGGAGGAGCTCCTGGGGATTCAAACTCGGGCGGAGCAGCAGGCGGGCTCAGCGCTGAACCGGCACCTGCTGTGGGCGGGGGCCGGGGCCGCCCAGTTCCCCTGCTGGCGGTCGGGGTGGCCCGGTGGCCGCGCTCGGAAGGTTCCGCACCTCCCACCTTTCCCTTCCGCCAGAGTTCCGGCCGAGCCTCCAGCCCGAATTTTGGAAGTTGCCCGGCACCTGGACGCGCACCAACGCCTCGCTGGTCTACCCGGCGCAGGAGCCCGAGGACTCGTTCTCCGAGGAAAGCAGCGATGCGTGCCTGGTGCAGCTGCTGGGCACCGGGTGGGCGCCGGGCTCCGCCGCGGGCTGATCACCTCAAAGCGCTCGCTGCCCACGCCCCCAGGCTGCACCCAGGGAAATGGTGCAAAAGCACACGCAGATCATCCGAGTCGACCCACAACGCGTGGGAACTCCTCCCCGGCCCCAAGTTTCCCCGGAGTCCCATTACTCCGTGATCGGGTTACCGGGGTCCCTTCCCGCAGGCTCTCAGGCCCCGCCCCCTTCCCGCAGCCTCAGAGGCCCCGCCCCCTGCGAGGCTCTGGCTCCGCCCACCCGGCCCACCCCCTCACTCTCCTCTGCGCGCAGCACACTTCCTACCTGGGCTGCGGGCTCCCAGCACCTCTGTACCTGTTTTATAGCCCTGTCTACCCAAGGGGCTGCGGGTCTGGGAAGGCAGGCCCGAGCCTAAGCTCACTAGCCATTTTATTCTGCTGAAGGGGACGGGGAGGGAGTGGGCTTGGAGCAAGGTCCAGCAGGTCCCCAGGGCAGGGTCCCAAAGCAGTATGGCAGCAAGCGCACACTGCTCCCCCTCTGCCGCCTTCAACATCCTTCAGAGAGGAGTTTGGGCCCGCCCATAGCTGGGTCCACCCAGGAGCAGTGCTTCAGTGAGAGTCCCACCCTTGCTACCTTTTAATAAGGCAAGTTTGTCGAGTGAATGAGCATTTGGGGCCCAGACACCCAAGCTGCCTAGACTCAAGAGTCCATTGTTTAGGGCCATGATGGGAAAGATGTCATTTGGGACCTCCACAGAGCCATAGAAGTCTCAGCCCCTGGTGGCCTCCCAAACTCAAGACAGCTCCAACATCATCTTCCCTGAGCTAGAGGTACAGATTTAGGAAATCAAGACACTGGACACCTTTGTTTTATTTGGCAACCCCTGTGCCCAGCCTGGAGCCTACTAAGCGTTCATACAATAAGCTGGGGGATCAACCAGGGCAGACCCGGGTGGCAATGGAGCACCACCCTTAACAGCTGTGACTGCGCTTCCCCAGGATCAACAGCAGCCAGCCCTGCGGGATCTCAGACTTCTGCAAGACACTCATGACCCAGCCCAACTGCTCAGGCTACAGGCTGTCCCACCAGCTGCTCTTCTTCCTGTGGGCCAGAATGGTGAGTATGTGAGGGGGTAGGAGGAGGGCTCGTGGCAGGGAGCGGTGTCTGCTGTGTGCCAAGACATTAAGTGGCTTTTTGGATTTGTGCCTCAGCCCTCAGGGGGGAGAGGTGAGAGTCCACTGCCCTTCCGCTCCATCGCTCAGCTGATTAAACAGTGATGGGTGGGGATGGACTGGGGACTCTGTTGGCCTTGCATGCTGGACTGGATCTGAAAGCATCAGAAAAACAAAGCAAAAGATGAGGGTGGGGGATAAAATAGAGGAGGCCGAGAAGAAGTGGCAAAGGACAAATGAATGAAAAGGACTCTCCTCTCAGGAGAGACCAAGCCAGGCCCCTAGTGAGTGGCAGCACATCCTTAACCAGGACCAGCAGGGGGAGGGCTTGGGGAGAGGAGGGAGGGAGAAGCGCAGGCCTAAGCAGCCCTTGCTCTTGGTATGTCCCCACCCTGGAAATTTCTTGACAGTTTCTATGGTGAAATGACACTAAGAAACAACTTGAAGTATCAAAGAGACTAAGGCTTTTACATTTGTTTGTTTTAGTTTCATTTTTCAAAACAGTTGAACTTGGAAGAAAAGGCAAGCAGATTTTTTTTTAGTTGTAGATGGACACAATGTATTTTATTGCTTTGTATGTGGTGCTGAGGATCGAACCCAGAGCCTCACGCATACGAGGCAAGCCCTCTACCACTGAGCTACAATCCCAGCCCCGGCAAGCAGATTTTAAAGGGTACACCCCAAGGCTTCAGGGAAAAGGTGCCCAGCAACCCCACACCCAATTTCTCTGATGTCTCAGGCCACCTGGATGTACAGTGCCCCCTGTGGTCTATGGAGCTGGGGACAAACATGTTCTGGGTCAGGTCTGGGGGATTTCTGTCCTTGGGGTCCTGAGAACTAAAGCCTGGGGGAAGGGACACCCAGCTCCACCTCTTCCACATCGAGCATTCTTCCAAACCTTAAAACCATCATAATAATACTTATTATAAAAATGTTAAAAGTACATGTTTCTTTAAGGGCCTGGGGACACAACTCAGTGGTAGAGTGTGCTTAACAACTGTAAAGCCTTGGGTTCGATATAAGTTGATATGGAAAATTAGAGCTAATGCTCTCTATTCCAAAAATGTTAGTGCCCAGAAGTCCTTGGTTTGATGGGTTTTTTTTTTAATTTTTTTTTAGTTGTTGATGGATCTTTATTCATTTATTATTTATATGTGGTGCTGAGGATCGAACCCAGTGCCTCACGCATGCTAGGCAAGCGCTCTACCACTGAGCCACAGCCCCAGCCCCTGATGGGGGGCTTTTTAATTAATATTTCTTTGCAAGCTGATACAGATCAATATGTTATTAGATTCCACAGGCAAAAAGTTACTCTGACCATTGCTATAGAAGTTTCTAAAGCCTGTTTTCAATTCCTGTTCTTCTCTTCCTGCGTGGGATAATGACCAGCCAAGTCTAGGGCCCACATTTTGAGTAGAACTGAAGCTGCCCTGGGGTCAGTCCCTGATTACAGCACAACGGAGTATTTGCAGAGCCCTTTTAGGGTGTGGTCCACCCAAGCTAGAGCCCTTCTTGTGCAGCTGTAGTGGCCTCTTCCTTTCTGATGACCTGGAGGCAGAGCCAGGCCCCAGCCCAGCTCTTTCAGACCACCGGTGATTGGGCAGGCTGCGAGTGTGGGTGCAAAAGAAAAGTGGCGGGAGGAGAAGTCCTGCCCTGACACAGCCCCCGAGACTACCGCAGAACTGCACGTTGAGTGTGTGTGTTCCCTGTCTCCCGTGTTTGTCCCCAGCAAGGATGCACGGAGGGACTCTTCCACCAGAGTCAGTACTACATCAGTGTCTTCTGTGCCAACATGATGGACCTGAACCGGAGAGCTGAGGCCATCGGCTACGCCTACCCCACCAGGGACCTCTTCATGCAAAACAGTGCGCCTGGCCTTCTGCCCTCAGGATAAAGCAGCAGGGTGTTCATGGGTGGTCACACACACATACACTCACTCGCTCACACACACATACGCACACACACACACAGAGACACACAGAGTAGGGTTCCCAGGTTAAACAAGTAAAAATACAAAGTGCTCAGTTAAATATGCACTTCAAATAAGCAATGAATAAAATGTTGGTATAAGTATATCCTAAATATTACATGGGATAGACTTATACTAAAAATGCATTCACTGTTTATCAGAAATTCAGATGTAACTGAGTTTCAGTTGAACATCTCATGTGGACCTGTCACTGTGTCACCACTTCCTTCCCCCGAAGGCTGACCCAATGACTAAGCCAGGCACAGTGGTGCACGCCTGTAATCCCAGTGACTCACGAGACTGAGGCAGGAGGATTACATTTCAGATCAACCTCAGCAATTTAGCAAGGCCGTAAGCAAATTAGTAAAACTCTGTCTCAAAACAAAAAGTAAAAAGAGCTGGGGATGTATCCCAGTGGTAAAGGACCCCTGGGTTCAACCCCCAGTGAAATAAAAAAAGAGAGGGAGGGAGTGAGAGAAAGAGAGAGAAGGAAAAAAGAAAGAAAATAGATCCCCAATGCCTTAGAGATGAGACAGAAGGGGAGCCCCCGGGTGGCCACTGCTTGGCGTGGTTGTCCAAATCCCTCCCTGACTTTTTGGGTCCAGTGAGTAAGGCCCTAAGTGGGAGCAGGACACAGGCCTGGGAGCCCCTGAGGGGGAGTCTCCAGCTGCCTCCTTCCACCTTCTGGGTGGCATGCATACCTCCTGGCTCTCCCTCCCCAGGCAGGAGAAGGCAGGTGGCCCTACTGTGGTCCTGGAGAGGGGGAGGAGCTGGGCCTGGGGGACAGGCCTGCAGAGGGTCCCCTGTTTGCTTCCAGTCATGCTCTGTGGAATCAGCGGCTTCTCTGACTTCTACAAGCTCCGGTGGCTGGAGGCCATTCTCGGCTGGCAGAAGCCACGGGAGGGGTGCTTTGGAAGGCCTGGTGAGCTGCTCAGGTGCCCTGGCTGGGAGGGGGCTGCATTTCTAGGTCAGGTGGGAAAGGATGCACTGGTGTTGGGGCACCGGGAGAGCTTGTGGCATGCCTGTGTAGGTGTGATGATGAACCGGCACCTGCTGCATCAACAAAGTCAACCATTTAACCAGTGTTTACTGAGCACCTACAAGTGTGCCCGACACTCTGGACCCTGGGGGACTTTGGGGCCTAAGGGAAAGAGGCAGAAGCTGCCTAAACATCCAGCAAGTGAAACAATGACCCGTTCTGGAAAGGGCTGACAAAGAGAACACCGGGAAGGTTCTGTAGGCAGCGGGGACAGGGAAAGCTCCGGGAGGAGGAGGCAGCATGCACCAGAAGCTGAGAGGCCCAGGGTGCACCCCTGCCCCCCCCATCTTTGGAGTGAGTCACTTTGCTCTAGGCCTCGATTTTCCTCTCTGTAAATAAATGAGATAATCAGCCACCTTTGAGTGTGAGGAGACAGATGTGACCCACACCGAGCTACCCAGCTTGTGGGAAGGCTCCCAGGAAATGCTGGTGTCTTCCTGAGAAGCTTGGGATCCCCAAAGAAGAAAACGCTTTTGAAATAAGGGAGTGTGGTTTTTAAAATGGAGTTGATGGACTGAGGAGTCCTCGGCCCCCAGACCTCCACAGTGAGCCAGTCGGGGTGGAGCAGGAACTTGTGTTTTTCACAAGCACATTTGTGTTTCCATGGGGATGATTTGGGAACTACGATTTGAGAAATCATCAGTTGAGGACGGATTTAGGCCACATGAAAGGATCTGCAGACAGGTGCAGGAAGAAGCTTCTAGAATAGCCCCAGAATTCCAGAGAAGATCTGAGCAGCTTGAGTTGTTAAGAGGGATGACGTTTATGAAGTAATGTTTAAAACTCTGTCTTGAGAAGTTCACCTTTCACTCTTCTCCAGCTGCTGAGGAGGAGGGCCACCCCAGAGCCTCTCTATACCAACAGCATATTCTAAGAGTGAAGAGGAGAGAGAAACAATTCACAGGTAACGAGGTACCCACGGGGCCTTGGCGTGAAACAAAGGCACCCTAGACATCCGAGGCTGAGCACTCATTCTCTCCTGACACAGGCACCCTCGGTGGCCCTGCACAATGAGGGCCCTGGGCCCCAGGCCTCCATGTCAAGGAGGCAAAGGGAAGTGTAGACATCACTGATTATCTCCTCTTAGGAAGTGAGGAGCTCAGAGATACTGTGTCCAGTCAGAGGAACATGAGGGGATTCACGGCCTGTTGAAGGGGTACCCCACTCAGTCGGGTCTGCTCAGGAGATTAGAACCTGCATCAGCCACCTCAACAGAGGGGATTCCGTGTGCTGGGGTTGGAGCAAGGAAAGGCAAAGAGGGCCCTGAGAGCCAATGGACAAGTGACCAGGCTGGCCTGGAGGCCCTAGATCCTGGTGACCCCAGAGCTGCCCCAGGTTATGCCTGTTGTTCGGGCCCATGAGGAATAGTGGCCCCTGTCCCTCCAGTGTCCTGGCTGTGATGAGATTGTACGGTCTGCCCGGCAGTCAAGAAAACTGAGAGCAGAATATGTGCAAAGGAGAAAGACAAGAAATAATGCAGAGGAAAGGGGGGAAGCAGGCAGGGGTAGGAAGAGAGGGCTTTGGTCTCCATTTTTATTAATAAAAAATAAATAACTGCAAATTTTGCAAGGCAACATCAGGGTGGAACCATCAGCCCTCAGCTAGACATCCAACAGACTTTGGTAAATGATTCCAGCCGCCACACACCTCCCCAACCAGCCCTGGCACAGCCTCGGCGTCTGCCACAAGTGGACAAGGGAGGATTGATATGCAACCCAACGAGCCCATTCTGTGCTGCTGTCAAAGTTGTGCAGGGCAAGGGAGGCTCTTAGAGGCTGCCCCACCAAGCCTGCCTGACGCAGGACACGGGCTGCCTGTGTCCAGGCTGGCAGGGGGCCTATGGCCCCTCCCCAGACAGCTGCCTGTTCCCAGAGACAAACAGCCTGACCATGGCACTGTCCTGAGGGCCAGAAAGGGAGCAGCAGAAATCCCAAAGCCCAAGGCCTAGGCACAGGCCAGGAGTGGCTGCTCACCCTTCACCTAGGCCACGCCTGTAACTCCAGTGGTTCCCGGAGGCTGAGGCAGGAGGACAGATCGCAACTTCAAGGCCACCTCAGCAGTTTAGCAAGGCTCTAAGCAACCTAGTGAGACTGTTTCAAAAGAAAAACTAAAAAGGGCTGGGGGTATGGCTCAGTGGTAAAGCACCCCTGGTTCAATCCCCAGTACCAAAATAAAGGTCTCTCTGGAGGAGGATCTGGATGAGGATGTCGCCTCAGGTCAGATCCCACACTGGGCTGGGGAGGAGGTTCCCAGCACAGATTGCACAGAGTTCTCCCCGAGACAAGGCAGCCAGGATTTGCCTCCTGTACTCTTAAGCCAGCTGGGAGGGGCACAGTTCCCAGGTGAGGTGGCCCCAGTCAGTTGCAGGAGTCATTGGCAGCAGCAGGTGGATGGGTGCCAGCCTAGCAAAGCGGGTCTGAGCAGGGTACCAAAGTGCCCTCACGGCACCTGGCAAGTTGGCTGGGTGGCATCTGAGCAGCACTTGTGCTGGGGTGTTGAAGAAAGGGCAGGGCTGCCACCGCTCGGCACTCACCAGGCCCTCTCCCTGCAGATGGCTGCTCCTGCCACAACACAGCCATGGCGGTCGCAGCCCTGGGGGGCTTCCTCTATGTCCTGGCGGAATACCCCCCAGCGAAGGGAGAGCTGCAACTGTCCACACGGTCACCACTAAGCAGCTACTGAGATGGACATTCCCACACCTGCTTCCTGGAAGATGAATAGGCCCCTTCAGTCCTTCCTTAAGTCTTGGGGGCCCAGGAGGTAGCTGAGGAAACTGACCAGCCAGGAACCTGTGTCACCATCTCAGGTTGTTTGGAATCCCTGAATGAGCAGGGCCTGGGAAGGCAGGGCTGGGAGGGGTCCTGGCGTGAGCAGATGAATACATTTAGAGCACAATCAGGAGTTGAGTCTTGTTGTTTTAAGCCTCCGACAACCTCTCGGTCTCTGTTTCTAGTCTCCAGTTCCACTCAAGGCAAATTCTGGGACTCATTGTTTCAGTCTGCTTTCTGCTGTTATAACAGAATACCACAGACTGGGTAATTCATAAACCATAGAAGTTTATTTGTCCTACAGTTCTGGAGGCTGGAAAATCCAGAGAATGGAGTGAGCATCCAGATGCCACGTCTTAACACAGCAGAAGGCAAGGGGGCATGTGTTAGATGGTGGGTTGAGGGGAGAGGGGACTAAACTTATGACACCTCAGGGTCACGATGTCACATCATCATGTTGTCATACATCAGCAGTGGACAGCCATGTTGCTCTGTGCCCGAGCCGCCTGGCTTCAAACCCCAGCTCCGTGTGCTTGAGAAAGTCACAAGCTTCTCTGTGACTCAGTTTCCTCCTCAGTGACACTGGGATACTCCCCGCACTGCTGCAAGGATGGTGTGTGCCGACGACTGAGCCGGGAGTTGCCTGCTGCGCAGGGTCTAACGTCACATGACTGGGGCTCCTCCTGTAGCACTAGAAGCGGCAGCTGCCTCCTTAGTCTCCCATTCCCAGCCCTGGGTTCTTCCCCGGCTTCTGACTCAGCACAGGAGCCACAGCTCAGACCCTGGCTTAGCATCTGAGAGCAGACCTCCGGGACCTCTGGCCCAGCCGCTGTCTGTGGAGCTGTGACGGGTGGTGCACAGAACAGCATGGCACCCCTGTCACCTTGTTGGTGCTGAAAGGGGCACAGACAGAGGCAGAGGAGTGCTCTCACCTCCTTCCCCCTGGACCTCAGCTTCTCCTCACTGAGGGTGGATTGTGTAAGCCTTGGACACCTGTGAAGACCTGAGGTGGAAACCCAGACTCCCAGGTGGAAACCCAGCCAACAGCCCTGTCCTTGGGCTGGAAGGCTTTCCAGGTGTCCACCAGCTGCCGGCCATCCTTATGTGACAACTGCATCCCTGGAGCATGTGGACTGAAGCGCCCTGCTCCCACCTTGTGCAGCTCAACAGCTGCAGGTGGAGCTGGGGAGAGGGTCTCCAAAGCCTGCCCTCTGGGAGGTCTGCCCTGATGGACCTGCCCTCTGGCCCCTGGATGCTTTCCCAGGAAAGTGCTTTAAGCTCAGGCCCAGAGGATCCTGCTCCTGAATCGCGCTGACATGTTGCCTTTGCTTTTAAGGCGGTTGTTTTCTTGGGGAACCAGAAACCAGAATGGAACGCCCACTTGGCACCTTGGGTGCTCCAAGGGTTTCTCTCACCTGCCTCATGAACAGACACCTACCACAACAGGCACACAGCAGTGCCAGCAGGCAGCTGCACACAAACAGATTAGGGGGCAACCACGCCCACCCATCCTTCCTGAATGGGGGGTGGACTGGTCACCGAGGCCTAGCTGCCGCATTTTAGGCGGATTCAGTTACCAAACACGGCAGAAGTGACTACGGGGGAAACCGTGCTTACAAGTCCCCTTCAGGAAAATGGACTCCTGATGCTTGAGGAAGAAAAATGCTCGAGACACACCCACCTGAATGACTGCCTCCCCTTGAGCCACCTCTGTCACCTTGTCACCCTTGGTGCTGAAAGGGGCACAGACAGAGGCAGAGGAGTCCTCTCACCTCCTTCCCCCTGGACCTCAGCTTCTCCTCACTGAGGGTGGACTGTGTGAGCCTTGGACACCTGTGAAGACCTGAGGCTTCCTGTCCTGTGTTCTGAAGGCTGGTGCTTCCGCCACCAACCCCTCTACATGAGTTCTCAGTCTGTGGTCTGTGGCCATCTGCGTCAGAAACATCTGGGGGGTTGTGCTAGGCATGCGGATTCCTGGGCCCTCTTCTAGCCAGCCTGGGAGGACCTGGGGATGTGCGTGTTTGACAGGCTCCCACGGGACGCTGGTGCTCATCAACATTGAGGACTGGTGTCCCCAGGCTCTGGAGCTGTATGATATGATGACAGGTAAGACAGGACACCTCCACCTAGCACTGAGGCAGTGGTCTTGGTCACAGTGTGTCCTTCTCCTTCACAACCTCCTCATGCTCCATAAAGGGACTTTGGTGCCTCTTATGGGCTGCACTGTGGCCCCTCCCCAAATTCATTTGCTGAGTCCTGACCCCCAGGACCTCACAATGGGATTGCATTTGAAAACAGGGTCATTGCAGATGTAATTAGTTAAGATGAGGTCAAATTAGAGTAGTGACCCCTAATCCAGTATGACTGGTGACCTTTTGAAAAGGGAGAGTTTGGACACAGACACAGAGAAAGCCACACGAGATGCAGCCAGAGATAAGCAGAGCTTGGCAGTGATGCAGGAGCAAGACGAGCTAAGGAGTGACAGTGACCGTAGAGGGACGGGCAGAAAAGGTCCTCTCCAGCCTTCAGGAGGAACTAACCTGACTTCTAGCCTCCAGGACTCAGGCCATATAATGCCGTTGCTGAAGCCATGCAGGCTATGGTGGTCCTGTTACAGCAGCCCCAGCAAACTCATCCAGCATCAGGAGCTGTTCCTGTTCTCAGCATCTAGGTCCCCACAACTCCCACCTGCTGCAAAGCAGAGTCCCCCTTCTGATTTGTTCATAGTCTGGCCTTTCTTAAAATGACTGATGCTAGCCAGGCATGGTGGCACACAAGTGTTACCCCCATGGCTCAGGAGGCTGAGGCAGGAGGATCAAAAATTGAAGGCCAGCCTCAGCAACTTAGCAAGGCCCTGTTTCAATAAATAAATAAATAAATAAGGGCTGGGGATGTGGCTCAGTGCCCCTGGATTCAATCCCAGGTACAAAAAAATTCCTTCCAGGGGCTCCCTAGGGGAGGGAGGGGGAGAAGAGGGGAAGGCCTGCTGGACTGCCCCTCGCATCACTCCAGCCTCTGCCATGCCTTCATGTGGCCTTTTTCTGTGCATCTTGGTCTCTTCTCACCAATCAGACTGGTGTCCATTCCATTCCAGTGTGACCTCATCTTAACTAATTATGTCTGCAACATTCCGATATTCAAATAAGATCTTACACAGAGGTTCTGGCGTCTGACCCCACGACACACTGGATCGCCACAACGGTGGCTCCCATAGGGGACTGGCACTGACGGTACTGTGGACAGAGGGACTTGGCCTGGGCCAGTGAGGCTTGCCAGGGCTCCTGGGATGGCCATGCACACACTGGCACCCACGTGCCATCTAACCCTGGACACTGTCCTGGGACAAGAGTCCTGAAGAAAAGCAGCCTCTCAAGGAAAGCTTGCAGCACATGCTACAGAAGCTGGCTCTTGCCCCCAGGGCCAGCTCCAAGGGTCCACTCAGAAGGGCCCATGCAGAGGGTCCTGGGCTGTTTTAACCCTCTGTTCTCACCACCTGTTGTGAGCTAGCTATGCCATTAACCTAGGCAAAACACATTTGTTTCCACAGTGTTGATGTATTTTTTAGGGGGGGTACCAGGGATGGAACTCAGGGACACTCAACCACTGAGCCACATCCCCAGCCCTATTGTGTTTTATGTACAGACAGGGTCTCACTGAGTTGCTCAGCACCTCGCTGTTGCTGAGGCTGGCTTTGAACTTGCGATTCTCCTGTTTCAGCCTCCCAGAGTGCTGGGATTACAGGCTTGTGCTACTGCGCCTGGCTCAGAATGTACTGAATAACCAATTCAGGTGGGTAGCAGTGGCAGTTCACTGCATACTTGTGGGCCACCTGGTCATCATAAACTGTACAAACACCAGGTCTTTCATTCCAATCTTAATTTCTAATATGTACAGCATTCAAGTCACACATTATACTTCACACAATGACAGATAAATAGGTCACAGAAACAGTAAGAAAGGGTTAAGGCAGCCGCAGGGTGACAGGAAGCTAAGCACAGGCAGAGGAAGACATGAGTGCAGAGTCACTGTAGGTGCCAGATAAGGGTTTTTTTTTGTTTTTTTTGGTACTGGGGATTGAACTCAGGGGTGCTCGACCACTGAGCCACATCCCCAGCCCTATTTTGTGTTTTATGTAGAGACAGGGTCTCACTGAGTTGCTTAGTGCCTCGCCATTGCTGAGGCTGGCTTTGAACTCGCAATTCTCCTGTCTCAGCCTCCCTAAGTGCTGGGATTACAGGCTTGAGCCACCGCGCCCAGCGCCAGAGAAGAGTTTTAACAAAGGTCTGCAGAGTTGTCAAAGCAGAGGGTCCTGACAGATTGCAGTTTCAGTTTCAGAGAGTCAACTTGGAGCAGGTCACGCGTGGTTGTCACAGGCAGGAGAAAGCATGCTCTGCTGAAGCCTGACGGGGACAGGAAATCAGAAGTTCATCACTGTGGAATTTTCCTGGGTAAGTCTCATAAGGAGTAACCAGGTGACAGGGTCGAGGGGTTGCCGTGTTCAGTCCTGGGGGTATTCCCCTTTTTATGGGTCTTAGTGAGGGGTTCACATCTGCTGACGTTGATAAGCTCAACTTGTCTGGTATTCCTGATACTATTTGAGATGTCCCTGTGTCCAGCTACTCCTTGATTTAGTTTGATAAGTTGGCACATACGTGTTATTTGCCAGTTTGCACCTTGTGCTTGTACCAAGCAGATGGTGGTGGTTTACTTGTAACACGGTGTGGAGTCACCCTACCTTGGCTCTTGTCCTCAAAATGGAGTAGCTCACGGCAAACTAGGGCTGTACAAAGTGAAGTACAAAGGTTTAGGCACAGGCTGAGAGCTGCTGCTCTACACACCAGCGTAACTCCACGCAGGGCGTCACCTGCACTTTCACATTCTTTTTACTTTTCCTTTTTTTTTGGTACTGGGGATTGAACTCAGGGGCACTCGACCACTGAGCCACATCCCCAGCCCTATTTTGTGTTTTATGTAGAGACAGGGTCTCACTGAGTTGCTTAGCACCTCGCCGTTGCTGAGGCTGGCTTTGAACTCACGATTCTCCTGTCTCAGCCTCCCTAAGTGCTGGGATTACAGGCTTGAGCCACCGCGCCCGACTTTACTTTTCTTTTCTCTTTATTTTCGGGGCGGGGAGGGGGGTGGTACAGGGTTGCTGGGGAGTGAACACAGGGTGGGAATAAAACACAGGGGTGCTTTACCACTGAGTTACCTCCACAGTACTTTTATTTTTTGAGACAGAGTCTTGCTAAATTGCTAAGGCTGGCCTCAAACTTGTGAACCTCCTGTCTTGGCCTCTGGGATTATAGGTGTGCATCATGCCCTCCTGAAATTTTAAATATTTTTTATAGCAAGAATCTCATGTATTTGGTTTTTTAAATTTATTTTTAGTAGTTGTACATGGACAGAATGCCCCTATTTTATTTGTTATGTGGTGCTGAGGATGGTACCCAGTGCCTCACACCTGCCAGGCAAGTGCTCCAGCACTGAGCCACGCCCCAGGCCCCTAGTTCCATTTTGTACTAGGTTCCACAAATAATGCAGCTGACCTTGCCTCTCTCTCTTCAAAAATGGCCGTATCATAAAAGTTAAAGCAAGGCTGAGAAAGTGCTCTAGGTTAAGGGAGAACAAATAGGACAACTAAGTGCAGCTCCCAACTGGATCCTGGATTGGGGTGGAGGGGCAGTTACAAAGGACATTAAAGGGACAACTGGCAAAATTTGAAGATGAACTGTGGATTAAATAACAGAAGCACTGTCAATGCAAAACTTCCTAATTTCACTTGTCCTGTAGCTATGTAAGAAAATGTCCTTGTTCTGGAAGGTCAAAGGGAAGTATTGAGGGAAAGGATCATGTCTGCAACATAGTTGCACTTGGCTCAGGCGGAAAAAAGCATAGGAATAAAGTAACAATTTTAAATAGGGGCAAATGTAAACAATTGATAAATGTGAGCAAACAGTATAGGGGAGTTCTTTAGACTGTTCTTTGTTAATAAAGAGGAAACATCAACTTATTGGGGTATTTTAAAGAGTAGGGCTTAGTTTTCAAAGAAGTAGAGTTTATGCAGAGGTGATGTTTTGATGACTTTTATCACTGAAGTCACTATTTATGGACGTCCTTAAATTAGATTCCAGACCGGAGACTTCGAAAGAGCCACCACGATCATTCATTTTTAAGCACTTCCCATCATGACGGGTGTAGGAGTGGGGTGTGCCGAGGTCTCCCACGTGGGGCACCCGAAGAGACGCTGATGGGCGGGACTTACACGTAGGAAAGGACGCGGCTCTGGGAGTGGAGTCCTCAGGAGCCAAGCCCAGTGGAGGGGTCTTCACAATCACCGGGCGAATTCTGTTGGAGGAAGACTGCTACCCAGTGATGGACGGGCCGGGGCGGTACTTTATACTATCCTTGCAACTTCCTATAGGTCTGAAATGACATCAAGATAAAAAGTTTCTATCACCAACGACCCAGCCCTACCCGCCCGGACTTCAAAACAAGAGCCCGCAAGTTATTCGGAAGAGAGATCTCGCGAGACCCGGCAGGCGCATAGACGTTCAGAGGTAAAAGCCGCCACCAGAAGGTCTCGAGTCACGTGGGGCGGGCCCACGTGACTGGAGGCCCGACCCCCAACATGGCGGCGCCCACGGATCGAGGGTTCCTCTTCCTGCTCGCGCTGCTCGGCTTCCTCGGGGCATTGTCCGACGGCCTGGGCTCTGGGTGAGTGCGGCTCGCGGGAGGCGAGCGCGGCGCGGGGAACCCTGCCCTCGGTGCTCACCGCCGCGTCCCTGCAGGGCCTCTCGGGACGACGACCTGCTGCTGCCCTATCCCCGCGCGCGCGCGCGCCTCGCCCGGGACTGCACACGGGTGCGCACCGGCAGCCGCGAGCACGAGAGCTGGCCCCCGCCGGCCACGGCCCCCGGCGCCGGCAGCCCGAGCGTGCGCGCCTTCGTCTCGCACTTCGGCGGGCGCGCGGTGGCCGGCCACCTGACGCGGGTCGTCGCGCCCCTGCGCACCTTCTCGGTGCTGGAGCCTGGCGGGTCTGGAGGCTGTTCCGAGAGGCGCCGCGCCACGGTGGAGGAGACAGCGCGGGCCGCTGGCTGCCGCGTCGCCCAGAACGGCGGGTTCTTCCGCATGAACACCGGCGAGTGCCTGGGGAACGTGGTGAGCGACGGGCAGCGTGTGAGCAGCTCCGGGGGGCTGCAGAACGCGCAGTTTGGGATCCGTCGCGACGGGACTCTGGTCACCGGGTGAGGAGGCACGGAGCCCCGAGGCTATCGAGGGCAGAGAGCCTGAGGTTTGGGTTGTAGTTTTGCAGCCGTGTTCAAGTCGCCTAACCGGACTGAGCCTCCTTTTCCTCCTGCAGAATGGGGATAGTAATGCGTTCCTTGCAGCATTTGTTCGTCACGCCGTCTCTTTGAGTGCTTGTTTCATGTCAGGCAGTGTGTCATGCCCTGGGGAGATAGCAGTGAACAGCACGCACAGCTTTTGCCTTAACAGACCGTCCCCATTACTAAGAAAAGTAAGGCAAGGGCTGGGATTATGGCGCAGTGGTAGCGTGCTCGCCTAGCATGCGTGAGGCACTGGGTTCGATCCTCAGCACCACATAAAAATAAAATGAAGATATTCTGTCCACTTACAACTAAAAAATAAATATTTTAAAAAAAAGAAAAGTAAGGCAAGGCCAGGTAAATAATGAAGATAAATTCAGATTGCGAACGATCAGGGTGAACCCGTTGTAATTGGAATTTGGGTTTTAAGTAGGGTGGGGAGGAACGGGCCTGAGAAAATGACCTTTGAGTCTAGACCTGAGGATTAATCAGCCAAGGTCAGAACTCAAGAAAGAGCATTCCAAACAGAGGGAACAGCAGTTACAAAGGCTGAGAGGTGCCTGGGTGTGAGGAAGGAGCAGGGTATCAGAGGGTGAAAGGACTCATTAAGAGTTTGTTCTAACTCTGGGCAACCTGAGCAGAGGCTTGATTGAGGAAACAAGGAGGCCAGTTAAGAGGCTGTTATAGTCTGACGTGGTGGTGCTCGCCTGTAATCCTAGTGGCTGGGGAGGCTGAGGCAGGAGGATCGCAAGTTCAAAGCCAGCCTCAGCAACAGGAAGGTGCCAAGCAACTCAGTGAGACCCGTCTCTAAATAAAATACAAGCTGGGCACCCGTGATGCACACCTGTAATCCCAGCACTTTGGGAGGCTAAGACAGGAGAATCACGAGTTCAGTGCGAGGCACTAAGCAACTCAGTGAGACCCTGTCTCTAAATAAAACACAAAATAGGGCTGGGATGTGGCTCAGTGGTCAGTTACCCCTGAGTTCAATCCCTGGTACTAATAAATAAATAAATACATACATACATACATACAAAATAGGGCTGGGGGTGTGGCTCAGTGGTTGAGTACCCCGGAGTTCAATCCCCAGTACCCTACCCCCCGCCCGCCCCCCCCAAAAAAAAGACTGTTACAGGCACCAGGGGTAGTTTTGCTGGGATTACAGCCTAGAGAAAGGCCACACATGGATTTAAGATTTGTTGGGGTGGTTTTTTCTATTAAATGAAGTATAGACTGTTTGCAGAGTTGTGACAAAACCCTGCCCACTTTCAGTCCTGTTGGTCCTGGCTGTTACAACAACAATATTCCAAAGAGTTGCAGAACACCCCAGCTATACTCAGGTCCACGGCCTTCCTGGGGCAAGAGGAGCAATCAGGAAGCTAGGATGAGGAGGGAAGGGGAAAGGAGCCTCACTACCCACAGCTAGCCCAGTTGGTGAGTGAGCCTCACACCTTCCCTGGGTCCAGGTACCTGTCTGAGGAGGAGGTTCTGGACACTGAGAATCCATTTGTGCAGCTGCTGAGTGGAGTCGTGTGGCTGATTCGCAATGGAAGCATCTACATCAATGAGAGCCAGGCCACCGAGTGCGATGAGACGCAGGAGACAGGTGAGGGGCAGGGAGGTTGACAGTGTGGGGAGGGGGAGCCTGGGCAGCAGCTCTCTTGAGAATTAGGCATGGAGCAGGGTGTCTATTTTTAGGTCTTTGGACAAGCAGCTAGTTTGTGCTTTGTGATATTTTAAAGAGACATTACAATAAACTGAAAATAATTGAGTGTTAAGAAAGAAAAAGTTGGGAGAAAGGGAACAGATGGGGGGACAAGATGTTCATGAATCAGCAGCCTCAGTATCACTCAGGAGCTTGTTTAAATGCAAAGCCCCATAAGCCCACCCACCTCATACCTACAGCATCAGGATCCCTGGAGGTGGTGTCCAAGGCTCTGTGCTTTAAGGACTCCCCCCTCACCCTTGGTGATTCTGATGGACACTCGGGTTTGGGAGCCACAGGAGTGCAGACTACTGGGGTGGAGAAGGGATGCCCTGGCCCTGATGTACGGGCTATTTTAGGGCAGGCAGTCAGGGAAGGCCTCACTGAGGAGGTGATCTTGGAGCAGAAGGGTGAGCCGTGGGAGGGGCTCAGGAGGAGGAGGTTTTCAGCCAGAGGGAACAGGAAGTGCCATGTCCTTGAGGAGAAGGTGGCTGGCGGGTGGTGAGAGTCATCCCAGGAAACAAAGCGAGACAGGGCTGGAGAGGTCGCACAGCCTGTGGATTTTGCTCTAAGAGCAGTGAAGTCATTCGAGAGCTCCTGCTGGGGCTCACCCCATCTGGGGTGCATTGAAGACAGACCCTCTGGTGGTGGCATGGAGACTGACTGGAGTAGGGCAGACGGGAGGCGGGGAGGCCCGTGGGGTGGCCCTGATGCATCCAGGGGAGAGGCTGGGCAGCCTGGACATGCAAGTGGAGAGTGGCTTTCGCCAAGAGGTAGGAGGCAGAGCCGAGGAGGCCCCTGAAGGGCTGAGTGGTCAGCCGGGCTGCCTCTCCTCCAGGTTCCTTTAGCAAATTTGTAAATGTGATGTCGGCCAGGACAGCTGTGGGCCATGATCGTAAGGGGCAGCTGGTGCTCTTCCATGCAGATGGACAGACAGAGCAGCGTGGGTAAGTTCCAGAAACTAGGGCCTCCAGACCTAGACTGAGTCTGCTTTGAGGAACATCAGCACACTGACAGTCATCCTGACCCAACCATTTTCAGAGATGTTCACACCCCACTGTCCCTGCCTTCCAACAGGAAGAGGGACCCTAGATCTGCCCCAGTTCCCAGAACTTCCCTCCTCTACACACCTCATCTCAGTCCCCTCAGTGCTAGGGTCCCTTCCAAGCCCCAGTTGGCCACAGGATTAGCAGGCGAAGACCTTGGCTCCAGTTTCAGCTCAGTGTGGCTGGTCCTGTGGCTTTGGGTAAGTCACTCAACCACTCTGAGCTGCAGGTTCGTCCTCTGCAGCTGCACTGTAACTTTACTATTGCTGCATAGCAGATTCGCACAAGCGTGTCATCTTAAACAGTGATCGCAGTTCTGTAGGTCAGAAATCAGAAACACTGGACTGGGAAGTCCCAGGATCAAATCAAGATGTTGGGGCTTTTATCTGGAATTTCCGGGGGAAAGTCCTCTTCTGAATGCATTTGGGTGCTTGGTAGAATCCTTTCTGTGCAGGACTAAGTCTTTGTTCCCTTGCTGGTCTCCAGCTGGGATCCTTCAGCTCCCTGAATTGTTGTTTCTTTCTCATGGAGGACCCTCCCCGGTCTCCAGGCCACAGAGGAGTGTCCAGTCCCTCTCCTCCCCCTGTGTGTCACATCACTCGCTCTTCCTGCTCTCCCACCAGCCAGAGGGCTCTCTGCTTGTGGGGGCTCCTGCAATTCCTGTGGCTGACCCAGAGAAGTCATGATATCACCCGCTTAAGGACACTTGGGCCACCTGGCAGTATAATCATGAGCGTGATTTCTCATACTCTCAGCTGTCCAGGATTAGGGCAGGACATTGCTGGGGGGCTGTTCAGAAACGCGCCTGCCCAGTGGGCACGACACTGTGCACTTTAAAGGCAAGATGAGTCGTGCTCAGTAGCACTGCTGTTGTGCTGCAGTGTCAACCTGTGGGAGATGGCGGAGTTCCTGCTGAGACACGACGTGGTCAATGCCATCAACCTGGATGGAGGTGGCTCTGCCACCTTCGTGCTCAACGGTACCTTGGCCAGTTACCCATCAGATCACTGGTAAGGGCACAGAACCTGCCTATGACTGTCTCATTCAACCGGTATGAGTCCTTTCAAGAGTGAGCAGAAAGCCGGGCGCAGTGGCGCAAGCCTGTAATCCCAGCACTTAAGGAGGCTGAGACAGGAGGATCACAAGTTCAAAGCCAGCCTCAGCAACAGTGAGGCACTAAGCAACTCAGTGAGACCCTGTCTCTACATAAAACACAAAATAGGGCTGGGGATGTGGCTCAGTGGTCGAGTGCCCCTGAGTTCAATCCCTGGTACCAAAAAAAAAAAAAGAGTGAGCAGAAGATCCAGGATCCCTACTCTGGAGATGCCGGTACTGCTCACGCCCTTGAACAGGGGCATTTGGTTGGAAAAGATCTCCCTGCAAATAGTGACATAGGAGCTGAGATTGAAGATGAGGATGGGGGTGGGGGTGAGATTTCCAGGCAGGGCACAGCTGCACCAAGGCCCTGGGGTGGGAGGGTTGGCAGGGATTGAGGAGGAGCCTATAAATAGCCAGAAGGTGAGACTGGAGGTGGGGGCTGCCCTCGTGGGCTGCAGGGCTCGGGGAGCCTGCTGGGCCAGCACGTGGCCCCTCCTCACCCCCTGCACCCTCCCGCAGCCAGGACAACATGTGGCGTTGTCCTCGGCTCGTGTCCACCGTTGTGTGTGTGCGTGAGCCTCCCTGCCAACCTCCAGACTGCAGCGGCCATGGGACCTGTGTGGAGGGCCACTGCGAGTGCACGGGGCACCTCTGGCGGGGTGCTGCCTGCAGCGAGCTGGACTGCGGCCCCTCCAACTGCAGCGGGCACGGGCTGTGCACGGAGAGTGAGTGGGGGCCTGGGGGGCCTGGCGGGGTTCTGGTCCTCCCAGTGCCTGGCCTGACCTGGGCCCTCACCTGGCTGCCCGGGCCTTGTCTTGGCAGCTGGCTGCCGCTGCGATGCTGGATGGATGGGGTCCAACTGCAGTGAAGGTGAGGCCACCTCCCCACTGGCAGACGGGCAGAGGATGCCGCTCCGCTGCCTTTGCCCCACCCTCTGCCTTGGAAACCGCTCTCAGCTCACGTGTGAATCCCTGTCTGATTTCCCTGTGGCTGCTGCAACAAAGTCCACCAAGCGGGCAGCCAGGAGAGCAGAAATGTGTCCTCTCACAGTTCTGGAGACCAGGACTTGAAACCCAAGGTGTGGGCAGAGCCACGCCCCTCTACCTGCCCCTCTGAAGTGGCTCCTGGGGCTCCTTGCATTCCTAGGCTTGGAGCAGCAGCAACAGTCTCAGCCTCCCTCACCCATGGCCCCTTCCCTGTTCCCGTCCAGTCTGTTCTCAAGAATCCCGGGTTGTCGGCTTTGGGACCCACCTTAAGTCCAGGATGTCTCCATGAGACCCTTGACTTAATGACATCTGCAAAGACCTTGTTTCCAAATAAGGTCACATTCAAGGACTGGTCTGGGAGGATTGGGGCCCCTTCTCCTTCATCCGGACTCTACACACCTGAGGTCTACCCTGTCCTGCAGAGAAAGGCCCTGACTGACACCTGAAGCCTGCTCTCTCCTCCCATCTCCTCCCTGCAGAGTGTCCCCTTGGCTGGCATGGGCCAGGCTGCCAGAGGCCTTGCCAGTGTGAGCACCAGTGTCCCTGTGACCCCCAAACTGGCAACTGCAATGTCTCCCGAGGTACAGCACCCCCTGGGACCCTCAGACAGGGAAGGGCAGGCCTTCGTCCTCCAGCCCTGCAGCCTGTGTGTGGTTTCTTACAGTGAAGCAGTGTCTCCAGCCACCTGAGGCCACCCCAAGGGCAGGAGAGCTTTCCTTTTTCACCAGGTGGGTGCTTCGGTGGGACTGAGGGAGGCCAGGATGTGGCGTCTGGACACCCGGGTGGTATGTCTCCATCACAAGCACAGGGCTGCTCACAGCTGACAGGCATCACCTGACAGTCCAGAGAGCTGTGAGAAGACCCCAGGCCACCACCCTGGTGGGAGTGGAGAGGCCCTGTGGCTCCCATCTCCCTGCCTGCAAAGACTTGGGACTCCTTTTCTCAGCTCAGACTCTGCTGAAGACTGGAGGTACTAGTGTCCCTCCTGAGGCGCCTCAGTGCTCAGGCTGTGTGTTGCTTCCTTTCTTTGTTCTAATTCATACCTTTCAAACGTGGCCCCACTAAGGGCTTGGTGAGATTTCTGCCTCTACCCCCAGCTTCTCCACTGAGGTCTTGGGTGGAGCCAAGAATCTGCATTTCCCCATGATCCTGGGCCGCTGTCCTTCTCTTCTCTCTTCTGATGGTTCTCACCTTAATAGCCCAGTCCAATCACCAATACCAATCCCCAGTCCTGGGTACTCCTGGGTCCTCAGGCCTGCCCCTGGCTCTGGAGGTGCTGCTGATTTGAATGCAGAGCTCCCCAGGCCTTGTCCAAGAGGGAGGCTGGAAGCTCCTCAGAAGGGCAGATGGCAGGTCCCCCCTGAAGTCCTGACTTGGTGAGTCTGAGAGGCGCCAGACCAGCTCTCCAAACCAGGAGTCTCAGGATCACAACTGGAGAAACCTGGAGGCGCAGTTTGAAATGCACCAGGGCAGGGACAGGTGGAGTTCCTGGAGTCCCAGCCTTAGGTCCAGGCTCCTCCAGAAGTGACTCCAAGGAGCTGGGATTGTAGCTCAGCGGTAGAGCGCTTGCCTTGCATGCGTGAGGCCCTGGGTTCGATCCTCAGCACCACGTACAAAGCAATAAAATTAAAAAAAAATAACATTGTGTCCATCTACAACTAAAAAAATATTTAAAAAAAAAAAAAAAAAAAAGAAGTGACTCCAAGCCCCATTGCCCTGCAGACCTGAAACCTAGCAGCACTTGGCAGTAAGGGAAGGGAGGTGGGGGACAGATGGGCAGGGCTGCAGTCCCTTGAGCATCTGCTTGTGCACTGAGGGCTTCAGCCTAAGACTAGAAAGGCCTGAAAGACCGTGCATTCATTCACAGGCCCAGCCCTTGTTTCTTGCCAGCTCCCTGCCCTAGAGGAAGGGGCCCACCTCTCCCTGCTCTGTCTGCAGAGCCCAATCTTTTTTTTTTTTTTTTTTTTTTTTAAATTTTTTTTAGTTGTAGATGGACACAATATCTTTATTTATTTATTTTTATGTGGTGCTGAGGATCGAACCCAGTGCCTCACACATGCAAGGCAAGCGCTGTACCACTGAGCCACAATCCCAGCCCCTGCAGAGCCCAATCTTGATTGCCAGTGTCCCCTAGAGCACAAGATGCAAACTGAGGCCTCCCAGGAGGGAAGTGGGCCTCCCCAGTTTTATTTGGCACACACAATTTGACATTTAAAATATAAGCAATATGTGACTGTACACAATGGTGTACTCCTGTAACCACAGCAGCTTGGGAGGCTGAAGCAAAAGGATTGCAAGTTCAAGGCAGCCTCAGCAACTGAGGGAGAGCCTAAGCAACTTAGCAAGGCCCTGTCTCAAAATAAGAAAAAAGGTTGGGTATGCAGTTCAGTGATTAAGTGCCCCGGGTCCAATCCCCGGTACCAAAATAATGATACATTAGCAGTATCTGAAAATGAGTAACACTCGTGTTTTCTTTTTTTAATTATTTATTTTTATGCAGTGCTAAGGATCAAACCCAATGCCTCACACATGCTAGGCAAGAGCTCTGCCACTGAGCTACAGCCCTGGCCATGTTTTCTTTTAAAAGTTGTAATGGTTTGAAGTGTCAGGAGATGTGGGCCCACACAGCCACTGCCCCTGTTGCTCCTGGCACAAGTCTTCGTGCCCCAGTCTCTCCCTGCATTTGGCTCAGTGCTCCCAGACCCTCTCGTGCTGCCCCAGCTCGAACCTTCCCAGCAGCCCTACTTCTGTCCCACCCCTAGGACCACCTGGCTGGCCCTCACCCTGGCCTTGGTCTTCCTGCTGCTGATCAGTATTGTGGCCAACGTGTCCTTGCTCCTTGGCTTCAGAGCAGAGAGGAACCGGCACCTGGATGGGGACTATGTGTACCACCCCCTGCAAGAGATGAATGGGGAGCTCCTGGCCCCTGAGAAGGATCAGGCTGGGGACACCCCTGATCCCTTCAAGGACTGACCCCTGAGCTGCCCAGGTGGTCTATCCTGAAGGATAATCATCTACATGGACGAGTATCTGCAGGAAGGGTCCTAAGGCCGCCGATGTGGACACTCCCTATGGCCTCAGCCCCCACTGCAGCCAGGCTCCCAGTGGCACCTATGCCACCTCCCATCTGGCCCTGGCCTGCTCCCACCTGTCCACCTGCTGCAGCACATGCAACCCCAGCAATCCAGGCCTGCCAGAGAGCTGCTTCTCCTCCCCCCGCCTGCCTGTGTCTGCTGCCCAAGAGGCCTGGCCCTCCGAGGGTCTCCGCCACTGCCAAAGAGTCTCCGGCCTCCTGGCGATGGGGCCACCAAGCTGTTACTGAATCATGACAAGTGGGAGGTCCCAGCCACGCCCCCCCATGGGCTGGAGTAAAGGGATCAGCCTGCCTTTCTGGCCATGTCACAGAACCCTTTTCTACAGACTCATCGCTGATTTGCCCACTAGAATTCTACTCTTGTCCTAGGAAGCTCCTGGGGAGAGGGCTGGGAATGGATGAGATCGCATTTCCAGGCTGAGGTTGTCCTGCCTCAGGAAGGTTTTCTCATTTGAATAAATGAATATCCTAAAAGGAGCCACCAGGGGGTGTCTGAGTACTGGACTTGGTGCCTGGGTCTTAGTGGACAGGGTTCTTAACCTGTGTTCCCCAGAGTCAGCCTGAGCACAATGTCATGTGTTGGACCCAGCGTTCCCACCGTGCACATGGTGGCTTGGGATCTTGGTAAAACCCAGACCTCTGGCTGGGGGGACCCCAGCTGGTGCTGGTGCTGCAGACCTGGAACATGCTTGATGGGGAGGTAGGGTTTGTCCCTGCCCTATTTTGTGGAATTTAAGTGAGTCACCCATGTTAAGGTCAGGAGGTCACAAACTCCAGACTCCTGCTTCTTTTTACGAGAGGGTGCCCCCCCCCCCCCGCAGTCCCCACAGCCCCAGCCAATGCACAGGGCGAGGGTTTGCTGGAGTGGTGGCAGTCCCCACAGGTCTGGGCTGCCCTCTGCACGCACCACGGCACCAGCAGCAGCTTCAGCCCAACCCTGTGAGTAGGTTTTTTACTTCTGAAGGTCTTTGGGGGACCCTAGAGCCCTGTGAATGTCACTGTGCTTCACAAGCCCTTTGGGGAGGGTGTTGGGAGGCACAGCTTTGAGCAGGTCCTCAAATAGTCCCAAGCCCCCAAGCATGGTCCAAGTCACCTTGCTGTGTAGCAGTCCACTCCAGAACTTTGCCACGGAGACCAACCAGGTTCTGCTTCTCAAACATGCCTTGATTCTAGGGTTACTGGCGCATCCCCCAGCCTGGGCTGGGATCAGTGTTGTGATGGGCAATGGGTGGGGTGGGGAGGTGGCTTTGGAAAAAGAAGCTCACAGCTGGGCTCTGCAGGGTGCCTGGTCCTCCAGAGGGCTAGCTCAGTCTTGGGGTTAGAGGGGGCAGGTCACAGAGGGAGGGAGGAGAGGTGCCCAGAACTGCTGTGACCTCACTTGGTCACATTCAGTCAGATGAAACAGGCCACCAGGCCAGCCCAAGCTTGGGGTTAAGGGACAAAAGCTCCACCACTGGAGAGATGGTCTTAGTCGGGATCTTGGCATATTCCTAAGAACAGTTCCCAGGCCTAGCAGAAGGTTGGGCTATATTCTTCCAGAATGTTCTATTTACAGACTCTGGACTCGGTTCCAGATCCACTGAGTTCACATATCAAAAGCAGAAGAGAGGATGCTGAAATCCACAGGAGCAGCCCCGGTGAGAGGTGGCAGCAGCAATGGGCTGCCCTGAAGTGACCCTTGGCCTGCCAGCTCCTGCCTGTGAGAGGACATCTCTTGGTCCTCTACTGGGCCACCGACAGAGCTGTGCATGTGCTTCATGGGGTCCAGGATCCGAGGGAGACACACAGCTGGTCATAACAAGCTGGAGTCGTCCCTCATTAGGGGACAACACACTGCACAGTCTAAACTCCCTGGGGCCCTGCAGAATCTTACAAAAGTGTGTCACAGTGACACCTACTACCTTTACCTGCCCAACACCCAGTTCCTCTCCTTTTAGCAACATCCCTGTCTTAGGCTGGATCCTCCCACCAAGCGGAAGCCGAGACAAGGAAATGAGAACAAGTGGTTTAATTCAGGTCACCAGGAAGCTCTGAGGGAACAGGAGGGCAGGCAGCCCCATCTAAAGTGCAGGGGGCCAGGCCAGCACTGCCGCAGTGGGGCTCAGTCCTGCTGGGGACCTGGAGAGGACACAGAACATGCCTTGGGCGTCCCACTCAGGGCAGGGGAGCTGTGTGTACTCTCTGGCCCAGGGCTGCTCCTGGAAGTTCCCACCCAGGCGTTTCCGGCTGCTTTCCACAGGGCTGAGTTCTTGAGGGAGCCCTCAGAGCTGCAGGTGCGTCCCCTGCACCAGGAAGCCCCTGTTAAGGAATGCCCTGGGGAGGTGGGCAGGCCCTGAGCACCGGCCCCAGGCCTTAACCAAGTTGCCTTCAAGACACTGCCTCACCCCATTCACCACCAGGTGGTTTCGTGGGCACTGTCTGCCCCCACTAGTTCAAGGTGGGCCTTGGGGATGTCCAGAGACAGGCATCAGCCCCAGCTCAGCCAGTCAGAGCCCACCTGGAACTTCTGCAGGAATTGTCCATCTTCCAGGGTGTGAGCCACATGGAGGAGAGCAAACCAACCCCCACTGATGTGAGGAAGACCTGACCCGAACCAAGAAACGGTGAGAGCCAAGCAGGGCGGAGAAGAACCAAAGAGATGGACAAGATTTGAGCCCCTGGGTCCAACCATACCTGAAGCTAGAATCATTCCTGGACTTCCCAGGTATGTGGACCAAGAAATCCTCATTTTTGTTCAAGGCAGTTTGTGTTGGGATTGGGGGTCTCTTTAAACCCCAAAAGTGTGACACTTCATGCTGTCACAGGACAGGCACATTTTTGGACTAAAGCATTTATAGAGCTTTGATGGAGCACAAAGCAGGAGGCAAAACAGTGTCTGAGATTCCAATACCTACTTTTGGTGGTGGTGGGGACATGTGGCACACACACCAGGGTGAAAGTCAAGAGTTCACTGATGCCACAGCCCCCTCTGCAATCTTGACAGTGGGTAAAGCCCCCGAGCATGGGCACAGGTTATGGGGCGGGTGGAGGTCCCCCTATCCTGTCTGGGAGCCCCAGGGTCCTGTATGCCAGGCAGTTACCATGGTGTTGTATTAGTGGCTGAGCCCTTCACAGACCCTCACCTTGGCAGAGACCCCACCAAGTGTCTGATCGGAGGTCAACGAGCGGGCGTTGAGGGCTCTGTGGAGCCCAGGCGTGGACCTGAAACCCATTCCCCTCTGCACCTTTCATCAGGTTCTCAGAGGATCTGGGTTTTAAAAGTCTTGGCTCCACAAAACAAACGCAGAAGCCTGGGATTTTGCTTGCCTAACAGCGCCTCGTGGGTCATGCCCTGGGCAGGGAGGGCAGAGGTGGAAGGCACAGCCGCTGCCAGCCTCCCTGGAGCTGCCGGGCTCAGGTCCTTCCGGGCCCTGCCCAGGTCCACCCAGGAGGTCCCAGAGGGTTTGCTCCGTGGGGACAGCCTCTGTGCCAAATGGGAGCCCCAGTGTGTTGTGGCCTCTCAGGCCCAGGCCCCAGGAGGCCTCCAGGGAGGAGCAGAGGCCCAGAGACGTCAGCAGCAACCTGCAGCTCGGCCCTGCTCCCAGCTCTGCCCACCCTCGGGAGCTGTGCTCCTCCAGGGCCACCCACAAGTCAGCTGGCCGTTCCTTTGAAACCTGTCGCCCACAGTGCAGGAGAAACCATGGAGAAGTCACGGGGAGTGGATGAGCCCACATGGTGGCAGGCAGGGGCCGTGTCCTCTCCGCACCAGACACGTAGGGCAGGGCGGGTCCCAGAAGCTGGGCAGACAGTGGCCTCAAGGCCACCACATCTCCTGCTCCCCTAGTGACAGCCCTGGCCTCCAGGTCCAATGTGAGGGAGTCTTGTCCAGTCCCTGGGAGAGCCCTGGGGAAGGACAGGTAGAGCCCTCAACTTAGACACACGCTGTCTCAAAAATTAAAAGGAGCCGGGCGCGGTGGCCCACACCTGTAATCCCAGCAGCTGAGGCAGGAGGATCATGAGTTCAAAGCCAGCCTCGGCAACTTAGCGAGGCCCTAAGCAACTCAGCAAGACCCTGTCTCTAATAAAATACAAAAAAAGCACTGGGGATGTGGCTCAGCGGTTGAGGGCCCCTGGGTTCAATCCCCAGTATCTAATAATATAGAAGAAGAGGCTGGGATTGTGGCTCAGTGGTAGAGCGCTTGCCTTGCATGTGTGAGGCCCTGGGTTCGATTCTCAGCACCACATATAAATAAATGAATAAAATAAAGGTCCATCAACAACTAAAAAATATTTTTAAAAAATATATAGAAGAAGAAGAAGAGGAGGAGGGAGAGGGAGAGGGAGAAGAAAGGGCTGGGAATGTAGCTCAGTGGTAAAGGTTCAATGCCCAACGCCAAAAATAAAAGGACTACAGGTCCTTACTGTCCCCTGAATACCTGGAGAGTGGCAGGTAGAATTCAGGAACCCCCCTTAACATCCCAGGTGGCAGGGCGGAGTGAGCTCGGGCGATCTGTGTGCCCACAGCGCTGACCGACTGTGTGCCTGTTTATGTGAAGTTCACACATTGAACGGGCCGAGCAGCACCCCTACCCACGTGCACCCAGAGCCTGGCTGAGAGCTCATTTGTAGTAAGGGCCTTAGCAGGGGGCGGTGGGCTACGGGTGTTGAGGTGACGCCCTGTGTCCAGCTACCAGTGTCCTCATGAGAGACACAGAGGGAAGAAGGCACCTGGCAACAGAGGCAGATGGAGTGATGAGGCCACCAGCCGAGGAGGGCCTGGGGCCACCAGGAGCTGGGGAGGCAAGGCAGGACCCTCCCCTGGCGCCCGCAGAGGGAGCTCTGCTCTGAGGACACCCCGATTCCAGACTTCCAGCCTCCAGAACTTGGAGAGAATAAATTTGTGGTTTTCAGCCCTCAGTTTTTGGTAATTTGTTCCAGAAATCCCAGGAAACTAATGCAGTGTACCGGAGCTCTGTACCTAAGCTGGTCCCTGAGAACCGGCATGCAACCCCTGGGTGACCCCTCTCTTTTAAGAATGCTGTCTCGTCTTGAAAACGAGCCGAGAATTCCTGAGCAATCCCTGGGGCCACCGCCAGGGTTTAGGGAGAAGGCAGTGGAAGTTTACCCAAGCAGGTTCAGCGCTTCCGGCTGGAGCAGGTGACGGGCGTAAGAACCAGCGCGTGGCACTGGTGGAAACGGACTTCATTGAAAAGGAGCAACTAGTTTTACAGAGGAAAGGGGCTTCCTGAGAGGGCAGGGTAGGAGAAAAACCACCACCACTGATTTCTTTTTGTTACAAATTTGTTGTTGTTGTGCTCTGCATAGAGCTGGGGATCGAACCCAGTTTGCCTCTGAGCTACATCCCAGCCCTTTTTTTTTTTAATTCTTGAGACAGGGCCTCGCCAAGTTGCTGAGGCCGGCCTAGCTCTTGCAATCCTCCTGCCTCGGCCTCCCAAGTCTGTGGGATTGCGGGTGTGCACTATGATGCCAGGGTCAACATCTGGAGAAAACCTCCCCTGCTGAGGGAAGCTGCGCCTCGGACTGATGGTGCTCTTTCAGATCTGTGGTTTTGCCCAGAAAAGGGAAGACCCGGCTGCACACACCGCAGAAGGTGGCGGTAACCAGACCTCCCTGTCCTCTGGATGCCACACCGCCTCGTGAACACCAGAGAGGGCATCCTCGGGAAGGAGCCTGCACGCCTTGGATGAGAATCATGAAGAAGTCAGAACTACCGCACACATTTATTGAGCGCTTTCTGTGTTCCAGACACTGTGCTGGGGACTTTGCGAGCACTTTTGTCCCACTACAACCCCATGAGGTAGGCACTGCTGCCCCCATTTTACAGATGAGGACACTGAGGCACAGAGAGGTTAAGTCACCTGCTTGAGGTTACACAGCTATGAAAGGAAGGCTGGGCTTTGAACCCTGGTCTAATGGTCATGCTGCTATGGGTTGTTTCTTGTCCTGGCCACGAGGAACTGATGAACTAGATGGGGCAAGAAGCCCAAGCCAAGATCCAGCCCTTGTGGGTCTGGGGAATTTTAAAAGCCAAAAGCAGGGGAGTCCCTTCCTTGATCTAGTTTTAATTGCAGGCCTCCCCAAGGCACAAGCAGCCTGTTGCCGATGCTTCAGCGCAGGTTCCAGAGACTTCCACGCAGGAGGACCCTAGCAGACACCACCATGGACATCTGCTGGTGCAGTGGTCCAGATCCCTTTATCCAGGGAAGGATGGCCCCACGCAGCCCCGTTGCCTCTGGAGGGGATTCTAGTCACAGGACCTCCAGCGCCTCGGCCAGCATGGCCCAGAAGTGGACATGTGACTTGAGCAGGGCCAATCAGATTCTTCCATGAGATTTGAGATGGGAAGGTATCTTTCTCTTAGAGACAAAGCCTGCACTTAACAGGTTTGGAGCTTCTGGCAGCTCCTTTCCTCACCAGGTTGGAAGAAAGAAGGAGGCCAGGGTACAAAAAGATGTAGGGTCAGGTCTGGGTGCAATTGAGAGGCCTGAGGAAATCGGGCTTCTGGATCCAGCCATACCTGAAGCAAGGTACCCCAAATACGAGACCCAGGGAATTCCCTTTGTTGCTTAAGCTAGTTTTAGTTAGGTTGAGAGAGACAAGCCAAGACTCTGAGACTCTCACCCTTGCTGAGAGTGGTGTTATATATCTCAGAGATAGAGCACTTGCCTAGCACTCAGAGACCTGTAACCTGCTGCCTTTTGGAGACCCAGGAAAGAAAAGGAAAAATGTCCTCAGGTCCCAAGGAGACCCAGTGCAGTAACTGGAGAAAGTCATGTCAATAATGGAGCTGGTTCTTGAATCAGATCTGCCCCAGGGCAGACAATAGCCTCCCCACCAAGGAGAGTCTAGATGCCATGTTGAGACCCTGGATCCAGCCTTACCTGAAATAAGTCCTAGACTGGACAGTTACATGAACCCATGAATTATAGTTACTTAAACCCTTTTGTGTTTAAGTCACTGAGAGGTGGGTTTCTGTGACTTACAATCAAAAAAGGTCATAATCAAACAGTTCCCTGGGAGAAAAAGGGGCCTCTAGAGGGGAATGGAGACAGTGTGTCACCCCATCACTGACTGAAACTTGGTGGAAGCCCTGGGCTTCCCCACCCACTTCAAGGCAGTGATGGTCAGGGTTAGGCCCCCAGGGAAACCCTAGATATAGCTCCCCGAGCCCAGTGGGGACTCAGAGCACTGCTACCCATCAGATGCTAAGGTGACCACCGCCACTTCCAGCTCCCAAGCATCTTCCCCTTCTTGGTGGGGGGCAGAATTCCTTGCAACGCCCCCTTGCCCTTTTCAGACCCTGTGATTGGCTCCAGCGCTGTGCATGTGATCCAGGCTGGCCAAGCAATGCGCTGCACTCAGCTGAGTCACAGTGATTGGTCTAGATGGGACACGTGCCCATGGGGCCTGTGTTCTCAAACCCCAGCAACTGTCATTGGTTCAGAATGGATGCCAGTCCCCAGCAGGCTGGTTAGAGGCGGTTCTGGGAGGTTGATTGGAACTTCTGGGTGAGCTGGGGGAAGGGGCAGGGTGCCCAGCAGTGACCCAGCCCCTGCACTGGGAGGGCCCTCTTGCAAAGGAAGCCCACCAGGCAAGCAAATGAAGGTCAGGGGCTGAGCCCTGGTGACATCACTGAGTCCCAGATCCATCGAGTCCCACTGCCACCGAGTAACATGCTGGCAGTGACGAGGTGTTTTGCATCCAGAGGGCAGTTCTGTCCCTGTGATCACAAGAGCCCTGCCGCCACATGCAGGTCCACTGGCCTAGGACTGGGTCCTCGCCCTCCCGACCAGAGGCTCCAGCCCACGTGGTCCCAGGACTCAGCAAGCTGGCTCCTCATGCTGCACGCTTCCAGACGGCAGGGGCCAGTGGGCTGCCCCTGGGGCCCCAGCCCGGCTATCTGGAGACGAGGGAGCTGCCCTGGGACTGGCCAGAGGAGCAGGAGGAGGTGGCGGCGCTGAGCTGGGAGAAGCCGCTGGTGCAGGACTCCAGGCTGGACATGGAGCCCCTAGGGAGGAAGGGCACACGTGACCCTCTGCTGATGCTGCAAATGAGGCCCCAGGGCTCATCCCACAAGGCTGCCCGCTGCCCCAGGGCCCCAGCCAAGTGCAGAGGGAGAAGCAAGTGACGCATGAGAGAAATGAGTGCCACCGAGGTCCCTGCACCCCATTCCGTCAGAACACAGCCCAGCCTACCACAGACAATCCAGGGGCTTCCCTGGCCTGGATCCCTGCCACAGCCCCACGGCCCCCACAGCCTGTCGCTCCGGCTATAACCCATCGCCCCTCACTCTCGACAGTCAAGCCAGCCTTTGTGGGTGCTGCGCCCACAGAGAAGCAGCCTCTCTCTACCCCCAGCTACCTGGTCCACTCTGGACTTCAGGTCAGGGCTGTCCTGAGCACCTCCTGCCTGGTGACATGTTCCGCAAGTGTGCTGTCCAAGGCAGCAGCCGCAGGCCACAGGGCCACAAAGTGGCTAGAACGTGGCTAGTGCAACCAGGGAACTGTGCCTTTATTTCATTGTGTCTGCTACTTCTACATCGCTGCAGGGGGCTAGCAGCTACTGGGGTGCCCGTGCGGCTTCAGGGATTTGCTACTCCAATGGGCCTCGCATGGGCGGGGAGTTCAGAAGTGCATTCCGAACAGGCCCCCGTGACTGACATCACACCACTAGCTCTCCACGCAGCGTCACTTCCTAGAGACATCTCCTTCTATGCCAGGCGCCCGATGAGCCCCCACGGGCCTCTGTGTTAAGCCCGCCAGCCTTCTCAGCCTTGTGGCTTTGGACCCAGACCCCAGGCTCAATGTGGCTTCCTGTCACCCATCTCTACTGTACTTACTCATGGTATGAGTGGCCTGATGGTCTCACTGAGGCTCAGCCCAGCTCCTGCCCACCAGAGCGACAGGAAATAGCCCTGAACTGATCTCTCATGAGGTCACTGAAGGAAAGGGTGGCAAGGTCTCCCTACACTGGCCAGACCAGACAGGTTGGTGCACAGCGTCCAGCCCAGCCCTGTCTCCACGCATCCTCCTGGGGCAGCCCTCCAGCACCTCCTTCCCAGGGGCCAGGTGCATCGGGCTTCCCTGCAGGGCTCCATGTGGAGGGCAGGCTCTGCTGCTGACCTGGCCTGACCAGGGCTCCTCAGAATCCCTGCCAGGCCCACCCTGGAGGAGCTGGCCCACAGAACCAGAAACACCGCACAGAGCCCGGGAAACCACGCGGCCCATCAGAGTCCCAGGAGGAAGTGACACCCAGGGGTGTTGGTGGCCCAGCCTGGGTGGCAGACCAGGCCCTCCCTGCCAGGCCCCTCCCGGACCTACCTGAAGTCCTCGGACGCAAGCACCTCACAATAGTAGAGGAGCTTGCACTTGGGGCCGGGACTGTGAAGAGCTGTGAGGACATCGTCCACGCCAGGGAGGCTGCAGGCCACGCTGCCAGGGGGGCTGTGCACTTGCCACTGGAGCAGGTAGACTCCAGGCCACCTGGTCACATGGGAGCCCTGAAACACAGTGACCATGCTCTGTGAGCCCTCCAGGGAGGGGATGAGGGGCTGAGCCTTCCTGGGCTTCCTGTGGCCAGGCCTGTGGAGAGGCTCTTCCCCTCTGTCCCTCTCTGAACCACACGGGCAAACCCTCCTACAAGGACCTCCCAAAGCCATCCCTGCAGCCGCCCCATGTCCCAGGACCAGGTCAGCGGGGTCTGCAGACCAGGAGGATTTAGAGAAGGGCCAGGTGGGGGCCCACAAGTGGTCTGCACAGGTGGTTGATGGGGGAGAGAGTGCAGAGGGCAGTATTAGCCGTTGGAAGAGCGACTCTGAGGAGGGGCTGAGGAGCTGAGTGGGATGGCGGGCGCTGTGCAGTGTGTGGGGCAGCCCAGCACAACAGGCCTGCAGC
Source organism: Xerus rutilus (assembly GCA_028644305.1). NCBI lineage: Eukaryota > Metazoa > Chordata > Mammalia > Rodentia > Sciuridae > Xerus > Xerus rutilus. Next base: position 31,656,107 of record CM053415.1, read on the forward strand.
CAGGCCCCAGGCTTTCGCTCTTGTTCTCTTGGGGGGGGTGTCGGGGGGGCGGAGGGAACGATGTTCCCTGCGACCTGTGAGGGTCAGCAGGGGCACCTCGAATTCCAGCTGCACATCCAGTGTCATCCCTAGACCTACCGTTCCCTGCTGAGTCCAGGCCCAAGCCCAGTGGGCATCAGGCATCACCAGGACAGGGAGGCAGATGCATTCCAGGCCCTACGCCCAGAGGCTGGGGGTCAGCCCACCTGGAGTGGGGCCTGGCAACCTGCATCTTTGACAAGCATCAGGAGAGTCGGAGGCTGGGGCCCTGGGGCCCTGGATCTGTCTGCTGACCGCAGGACTTTAGCACCTCCCCTCTACCTAAGCTGCCTCCCTGCTCCCCGACTCACCCTGCCCGCTACCTTCTCTCTGCTTCTTCACTTTGCCCCTGAAGTCCTTTCACCTAGGATGTCATCTCTCACCCCCTCCAGACCCCACACCCCTCAAGGGACTCATCTGTATTGAAGCTGCTTCCACTCAGGCCAGGACCTGGGACTTCAAAGCCCATCGCCCCATCCTCCCTGCACAAGCAGCGGGTGAAGTAGCCTCACCCAAACTCATCCCCATCTGGAACCTCGGAATGTGACCTCATTTGGAAATGGAGTCTTTGCAGATATGATTTTAGAGCAGACCCTAAACACAAGGATGGTGTCCTTGTGAAAGAACGAAGGGGGATTCGGATGACAGGAGAGGGACACGCAGGAGAGAGCCATGGTAAGACCTGGCAGAGCTGTGTGGAGGAGCCGAGGAAGGCCAAGCAGCCAGGAGCCGGCAGGCCTGGAGAGGGCAGGGGCCTCCTCACTAGAGCTCAGGAGGCACAGCTCCGCCCACACCGGCCCTGTGCTCAGGCTCCGGGCAGTACACTTCTGTGTTTTAAGCCACACAGGTTGTGGAAGCTTAGATTCTGCCATGATCCCCTTTCTTGGATGGGTAAACTGAGGCTCCAGCCCCACGCTCTCCCACATGCCAGCAGCCTCTCAGCGCCACATCTCTCTCCATGCCGCGCTGGCTACATCTGGGGCATGAGCACCCATTACGTAGACACCGTGTATCTCTCTCCCCTGCAAGGTCCCTAAGGCCAAGGGCCACATCTGGTGTGTCCACTGCTATATTCCCAAAGCCCAGCATGGGGCAGACGCCTAGCACCGCATGATGAAGGAGCAAATGATCCGCAGAGTGCAAACCTGGATGCTCTCCCCTTCCCGGCAGACCAGGGGAGCCTCCACGCGGCTATAATGCGTGCCCAGGACCCAGCCTTTGTCCATCAGCTGCCCGCTGGCCCTGGCCCCAGGCTCCCGCTGGCCTGGCTTGAGTGCCTGCTTGGTATGATACAAGCTAAAGACCACGTCCCCTCGCAGAATGTCAAAATCCCAGGTAATGACGGATTCTCCTTCCAGAATCTCCAGCGCAACCTGCATGGGGACAGGGCAGCTCTGAGAGTCCCATGGGAATTGCTGCGGGTGCTCGAGGGTGTCCCCCAGCAGGCAGGGTGGGCTGCTAAGGCTCCTGCTGCCCCTTGTCTGAGAACCTCTCTCTGAAAGGCCTGAGAGGTTCCACCCTGGGATGCCCAGCAGGCACCAGAAGGGGACGGTACCCAAGCCTGACCTCTTGCCTCTCGGCAGCCCATTCTGGGACCTCTTCACCTTCCAGAGCCCCTGCATCGGGCTGAGGCCCAACGGTTGACACCACCTCTGGGTTTAGCTCCCTCCCGCAACCCACCTGTGAGGACCTGGCCTAAGAGGACATGCCAGCCCGGTGGCCCTCCCAGGCCAGCCCCAGTACCTCGTGGGGGGCCCCGCGGAGCACGTTGGCTGAGTGGTAGGTCTCGCTCCACTGCCGCAGCTGCTCTGCATGCTCCTGCTCCTCCTCGGTCAGATAAAGGGACTTGGGGACCAGGCCTCCCTCAGGGACATTACACTGGGGATCACAGACAAAATGGGTGGCAGGTCAGGGTCATGGAGGCTGGACCGGCCTGAGCCACAGAGGTGTCCTGTGAGCCCTGAGACAGCCTAGAACAGCGACCCCTGCTGCGCTGGACAGTGGCTCCCATGACCCCGTTTGTCCCCCAGAACCACCAGCAGGGTAGGGACGATTTTCCCACTTCCCAGAGGAGGGAAATGGCAGCTCGGAGACAATGGCACTTGTCAAGACCCAGAGCAGAGAGTGGCTGAGCCAGGGCACAGGGCACACTCAAGGGGGTCGCTCGCTCAGATCCTCTCACAGTGCTGGGCGAGGCTTGAGGACCCTTCCCCCAGCTGCCAGATGCAGCTATGGAGGGACTGTGAATTCTGCAGATTCCCAAAACCAAAGGCGCCCTGGGTGGCTGGGCCTCGGGAGACCCTCTGCCATCCCAAGCCATGATTCCCCATCTCACTGGCAGAGCCAGGTGGAGGTCACCCTTCAAGACGTGGCTCTCAGACCTGTGCAAAGGGTAAAGTGACAGTGCAGCTCACAGCAAGAGGAGGGTCAGGCAGCCCCGGCAGAAGCCGCAGGCGCTGGGGGTTCCCATGAGGGAACAGAGAGCGGCCTGCCCATCGATTGCTGCTGAAAGGAGCTGAGACTCCAGGGCACCCCGCCTGTCAGTCCACCGCAGGGGAAGCAGCCGCCTGCAGGGCAGGTCTGGGCGCACCAGCTTCAGGGGCCAGGGCCATGGGCACGGGGAGTCACCGCCCTGTGTGGAAGGGCTCAGCCAGCAGAAGCACAGCACTCAGCAGCCTCTCAATGGGAACTCAGCCTGGTCTCAGGGCTTCTGGAAAGTTCTGCCTCACTATGTTTGAAAGAACCAAAGGCAGCCCCCACCTCAGGAGGTGCCGTCTCTCTCGGGCAGCTTCCAAAAGAAGCCCTGTGCCCACTCAGCCAGTGTGGTTTTGCAGGTAAGAGCACAGGCAACATCCCAGGGCCCGCCCTCCCCTGCCCAGGACTGCCGGCCTCCCAGGCCACTGCCCACACTCCCTGCAGCCCAGCCCCAGCCACCAGCCTCACCACACTCTCCCCGCCCAGGAAGTCGGGGATCACTTCTTTGTCCAAATAGTCCACCAGGCCCCCGGGGCCCTGGTAGTTGCTGCCGCTGTAGATGAGGAACTTCTGTCTGGTGTTCTCGTTGATGAAGGGGCTGATCTGCAGTGGGGGTAAGGCAAGAGGGAAGCGATTGATTGATTAGCTTATTAGTACTAGGAATTGAACCCAGGGGCACTTAGCCACTGAGCCACTTCCCAGCCCTTTTTAGTTTTCATCTTGAGACAGGGCCACACTAAATTGCTCAGGCTGGCTTTGAACTTTCCATCCTCCTTCCTCAGCCTCCTGAGTAGCTGGGATTACAGATGTGCAGCAGCACCCCCAGCTCAACTAGCCTATCTTCAGTGGAACAGAAGAGACTAGTAAAGACACTGGCATAGTAAAGCACCCACAGCTTCACAGAGCTCTTGTTCGGGGGGTGTGTGTGTGTGTACTCATCCATGCTGAGCTGCAACATAAAGTGCCTTTCTTACTGTGAGTCCTGGCCAAAACCTTTAAAATCCCAACAGTCCAAGGTCCAAACTGTCCAAACTGTCAGCTCACAGGAGCCCTGGGAACGCTGTACAATTCTGAGTGTCACCGTCACATTGAAGGGATACACAAATGTGCTCCCTCCACACAATGGAATATTATTCAGCTGTAAAGAGGAACAGAGAACCAGCACAGGCTGCACCACGGCTGAACCCCAAAACACCATGCTAAGAAGCCAGACAGCAAACACCTCGCAGCGTGCGGCTCTGTTCACGTGAAGCTCCAGAACCAGCAAATCCCACAGAGACAGAAGGCAGAGCAGTGATCACCAGGGCCAAGGGGAGAAATGGAGAGTGACAGCCAGTGGGCAAGGGTTCCAGAAAAAGTTCTGGAATTAGATGGGGTAACGGTCGTAGAATTCTGTAAATATAGTAAAGCTGCGGAATTCTGCACTTTAAAAGGGCGAACTCTGTGGTGTTTGAATCTTATCTCAATAAAGCTGCTATTTACAAGAAATGAAACAAGACCACCCCGTGGGCAGAGCAGAGGCATCCCTCCCATCTCAGCCTTCCCTCTTGGCCTCCCATCTTGGCCTCCCATCTCAGCATTCCTGGGGGACCTGGCCAGGCTCCTGCTCTTACCAGTGTCCAGAGCACCGGAAAGACTCGGGGGGCTCGCACGATGAGCAGCCGGCCTAGGGTCTCAGGGTAGTTATCCTCGACCACCTCGATCATGCGCAGCAGGGCCTTCACCCCCGGCCGCCAGAGGTGCCGCATGTTGAGGCCCTCCAGGTCCAGCAGGCAGGTCCAGGAGCTGTGGTGAACACAAACCCCCTCACTCCACCCGGCCCCGCCTCCTCCCGGGATGGACAGGAGGCAGAGGGGGCCGCAGGACACTTCCACGCATCCTGCCCGAGTGAGAAGGCCAGGTGCTGAGAAGCCCAGAGCCTGGGTTCCTAGGCTGAGCCCGGAATCCAGGTCTCACCTCCCCTCGAGAGCTGTGAGCCACGGGCTGGGGACCTGCCCGCTCCACGTCGCGCGAAGGCGGTCAGCACTGAATGAGACGGGAGATGGGACACTCTGCGGGGCGGGCACACAGCAGCTGTCATCCCTACTTGTTGCTGAAAAGGTGTTGATCGCTAAATAGAGCCCACACAGCGCTGAAAGCATGCCAGGCAGTGCCAGATGGCCCAGGTTCAGATCCTGGCTCCTTGCTGTGTGGCCCGGGCCAAGTTCTTGACCCCTCTGTGCCTCCATTCCATTGGTACTAATTCATTAGGAAAATAACCATCTTATTGCAGTGGCTGTCCCTGGGAGCCTCTGCATCCTGGATGCCCCCTCAGCCCTGCTCATACCTCTGCAAGGAGACTTTATGACACTCCTCCTTCAACCACCTGGGGTGAATGGTGCCTCTGGCCAGGACCTTGACTGACTGATTCCCGCCCGGCCCCATGTACCTGTCCTTAGAAATCTCCAGACAGCAAAGGAACTTAATCTTCACAAAGAGAAGACTACTGCTAGGCGCTGGCCCTGCCAGTCCTGCCCAGCAGGGCCAGGAGGACATAAGAGATCGAGGGGCCGAAGAGCCCCCGCTGCACAGTCTCAGCACACACCGGCTCAGGACTGGCTCAGGAGTGCAAGCCCAGGGAGCAGGAGAGGCAGCGGGCCACTGGGGGCCGTCTTGGGAGACTGAGGGAGACCTCAGGCCAGAGAGCTGGTCTCAGGAAGCAGGGTCAGGAGGCAGGACAGGGGACGGACCCAGACAGGGGCAGGTCAGAGCCAGCTTTGCCCCTGAGCCCTCCGCAACCTCCACGAGCATCGCCACCTGGGCTGCTTCCTCACTAGTAAAAGTCAGAGCAACTGCATCCCTGCCCCACAAGGTCACTGCGGGAGCCAGGTGGGGACGGTGACAAAGCCCCCGCCCCGCTGCCTGGCAGGGCACGCCGTGCAGTGCGCGTTAGCTGTCCGATCAATCGGGGAGTCGCCAGCCGGGTTCTTGCCTGATGGGGCGGCCAAACTGCTTGGTGTTCCCTTCACACCTCTTCTGCCCTTCCTCGCTGACGGAAAGAACCTGCAGGGAGGGCAGGTGCTGAGCCGCCCGCTGTGCTGTTCCATCCGCGGGCAGCCCGGGACGGGGGCCCAACTCACGTGCCGCAGCAGCGCCTCCTCCCCCACGGCCTTCATCAAGCCCTTGGTGTCCATCTGGCCCAGGCGGAGGATGTAGAGGGGGCGTCCATCTTTGGGGGCAAGAAAAGAGAAGGGACACTGGTGACGGGCAGGTCCAAGCCACCGGTGGAACCGCTGCGTCCTCCAGGGAGGAGACGCCAAGCGAGGCGCACGCAGGCCAGTGGATACATGCCCTGGCCGACACCTGCTGTCTCCAGAGGGCTGACCCTCTCACCCAAGACCCCCAAACAGGCATGTGCAAATAAGGACAAGGGACATGCCCACAGGACACCAGGTGGGGCCTGCAGGAACTCCTGCACCGTCTTGGCAGCTCTTGCGCCAACCTGAAGCTGCTCTCCAGCCAGCAGTTGGTTTTAGAGCAGGAGGACGTGAGCCATCCCAGGAGGGGTACTGAGGGCCACTGCCCCGAGTGCCCGCTCGTCAGCCAAAGAAAACCACACACAGCGACCTGCCAACACCGGCAATGCCTGTCACTCATGCCACCTCTGAAATCCCAGGAAAACGATAGGCCGCATCCAGGGAGGAGCGCGTCAGGGGGCATGAGCCTGGAGACAGGACACTTCTGTCCCCATCAGGGGCCTTGGCTCTGTTCCAGGACACTTGGCACATCGCCACTGGTTCAGCAGGCATGGAGCGAAATCAACTCCTGCAGCAAAGCCTGGGCCATTTTCACAAGTGGATTTAACAGTGTCTCCAAATGCTCCGCTCACACGCCTATTTTCTCAAAAGAATAGAGCTCTGAGCACACGATGTTCATTTCAGTTACCGTAAGCGGTATCCTCGTTGCTTTTAGCAGATGTCCTGTGTAGGACGAGGGGACATAATGGGTGGGTGTGGGCAGCACTGAGCCCAAGGCCAGGCGCACCACAGGAGCCCGCAGCCCTGGGGCCCTCCTGAGGTGCACCCCCCCCCAGGCGGCACGTCAGACGACCCTTCTGCCACATCAAGCAGCAGAGTTGCCCATGAAAGGCACAGAGGTACAAAAACACAACACTAAAAGCCACTCAGGCTAGCGTGCAGCATCAGTGCCAAACCCGGGAGGGCACGCAGCCTTGTTCAGCCTCAGCCAGGCACGTGCGCGCGGGGCCACCCAAGACACCCCTCTGCATGTGTCCTTGAATGACCTTGATAAAGCCGTGAGTATTGATTTGGGGGCTACAACTACATTTTACCAAGTAAGGAGAGTCCATGAATAATGAGGATTACAGCTAAAGAAGCTGTGCCAACCAGTTCTTCAAGGGAGCCAAGCATTTCCCCTGATCAGCATATATGAATTTTTATATAAAGCACAGTGTCGGCTTTAATTTTTTAAAATCTAGAAATAATACCTGTCGGGTGAAGTAGTGTCTCCACACAGACACACACACGCACACACACATACACACACACACACAAACTCATGTACATTGGAACCTTAAAGTGTGATCTTTATTTGAAAATAGTGTCTTTGCAGATGCATTTAGTTAAGAGTATCAAAAGGGACTCTTGGCCTCTGGACCAGATGTGGTGGTGCAGGCCTAGAATCCCAGGAGCGTGGGGAGGCTGAGGCAGGAGGATTGCAAGTTCAAAGCCAACCTCAGTCACTTAGTGAGGCCCTGCCTCAAAATAAAAAATAAAAAAAAGGGCTGAGGATGTGGTTCAGTTCTAGAGCACCCCTGGGTTCAATCCCTGGTACCCAAAGAGAAAGAAAGGAAATCATTCTGGATCCGGGGTGGGCTCCACATTCAACCCCCTGGGGTCCTTAGAGGAAGAAGACAGAACAGAGAGATGCCCAGATGCCACTGGAAATTGGAGAGGTGTGGCTACAAGCCAAGGAACACCAGGAGCCACCAGAAGCTGGGACAGGCAGGGAAGGACACTCCCCTCTAGCCTGGAGGCAGCACAGCTCTGCTGACACCTTGACTCCAGACTTCCAGCCTCCAGGACACCACCAAGTTTGTGGTGGTGTGCTATGGCTGCCTAGGAAGCACATGGAGCATCCCTGCAACCACCGCCTACACCCCAGTGACCCCAGCAAAGGGGGACTAACTAACCCTGGGGCAGGCCCAAAACTCTACTCCATCTCCACCTTCTTCACAGCTGGGTGACACTTCAGAGGTGACCCCAGATGCCCCCCCAGACCCCAAAGGAAAACAAGTCAGCACAAAGCACGCTACTCCAAGTGCAGGCGGCAGTGACTCGACTGTGCACCACGTCACACAGGTGACCACACACCTATGTCCTGGTAGTGCCAGCCTCCCGTGTAGAACTCCTCCAGCAAGGCTGGGGGCCGCCAGGTCTGCAGGAGCACATCCACCTGGTGCTGCTTCCGCCAGCTCAAGGACTGACACAGCATCTCCCGGGCCTTGTCCAGGTGGAAGTCCCGGGCACGCAGGAACCGCAGGATGTGTTCATCTTTGGGAATCTGAGACACAGAGAGAGTCCAGAGAAGGGCATTCCCCAACCCAGCAGGTCGATTACAGAAATGAGCCTCCTAGCTCACCTGCACAAATTTAGCAAGGAAAGAACGCTCTGCTCCCTCACCCCAGAGCAGGAGCCGCAGGGCTGGGGACGCCTCTGCACTTCAGCTGCCTCTCAGCCCTCCCTGCCTGGGCTTGGGGGCAACTGCTCCTCCTCCACACTCCCCAAGGAGCCAGTCCTGCAAGACCAGCTCCAAGAGAAGCTGCCTTCTCTCCAGCAGGACGAAGAGGGTGTGGCCCCTGAGGCTCAGTATAGGCTCCTGGAGGGGTCAACTGACACCATCCCCCCATTTTACAGGTGAAGACAGAGGAGCCAGCAGTAAAGCCACTCCCCCGTTTGCCCCTAAGGGTGGAGGAAAGAAAGACAAGCAACAAGAAGTTCTTACTCAACAGAGCTGAGGACAAAGTCTGGGCTTGGGACCTTCTTGGGACCTTTGTTACAGGGGTGACAGTTCAAAGGCAACTGTACCCAGCAGTCAACACTCACCCTTGCAGGGTCCTTAAGTCCCGTAGGGAAGGACAGAAGGGTATCAGGAATGTGGTGCTATGCAGCAGTGTCTCCATTGGGGGGAGTCAGTGAGCCCCCAGGGGACACATGGCCATTGGAGGTTGTCATAACTGGGGGTGGGGGTGCTAATGGCATCTATTGGCTGAGTCCAGGGATACTGTTAAGCTTCCAATAGAGAAACCCCCACTGCAAAGAGCTGCCTAGCCCTAAGGGTGAGGAAGGAGCCTGCCGCAGGTGTGCCTCAGCCCGCGTCAGGATGCACAGGACAGAATGGGTAAAAGAGGAGCTGTGAGGTCTTCACGTTACAGATTCTATGAGCTCCCGCCTCTCGCCTCCCAGGCTGGTCCAGGTCACTGGCACTGCGTCCCCAGCACCCACCTTGCCTCTGTGGGTCTCCTGCAGCCAGTGCCGAAGCTGGATCAGGCAGCTCTCCTGCATGGGCGTGAGCTGGCCCAGACACTTCTCAATGTAGTCTGCGTCCAGCTTGTCCCCTTGGAGGAGGAGAACAGGGTCTTCAGAACCAGGGAGATGTCGCATCCCCTCGCCCCATGGCTGCCCTTTCTCAGCCCTCCTGGGCTACTGGTTCCAAGCCAGGCTCAGGCTCTGGCTCCAGACAACAGCCCTCTGGGCTCCACATTCCTTCATTTTTCTAACCTGTGTCCAGATGGTTCTGAAAGCTCAGGCCAGGATGAACCTGGACCTCACTGTGGGGAGTGACTTCTCTGACCCTTGGAAGTGAGAAAATACCCCCACCCAGGGTGGTTCTGAGCCACGTGAGCTCTGCCTGGCCCTAGCGGGCTCTCCACCGAGTGGGGAGTCACTATCACCCCCATTCCAGACAAGACGGAATTGAGGCAGAGGGCGGTCAAGTCCTGTGGGTGGGCGAACATGGGCACTGTGCCCACTGTAGAGACAGGACACATCTGCCAGTCCATCTTGCTTTCCACTGCCCTGGCTCCCTTTTCCTGGCATGAGGCTTGGTCGGTAGATCCTGGGCTCCTCAGCACAGCCATGCCATGTGTGGGGGCCTGGGGGCCACATGGATCACCCTGCTGGGCAATCCCGGCTCCCACCGTCAGCCCAGCCCATCGCCAGCACACAGTGGCCCAGATCAGCCCGGGGCCTGTTACCAACTCTTAGCTGCTGTGCAGCAGAGGTGGACACCCACGGCCTCCAGGTATCTGAGCAAAGCAGTAGCCCTGCAGGCACAGCCACTTCTCCGTGGACAGATGGCGCAGGGAGAAAGCAAACTGAATGCTTGTCCAGCAAAACCTCTCAGCCGTTTCCCCAAAACAAACCCTGGGCAGGGGGTCACCCCGACTGTGCGAGAAGGCACCTGGGTAGACTGCAGGAGGCAAGGGGCCAGCTGGACTCATGTAGCCAGAGGCAGGCCAAGGGGCAGCAGAAAACACAAGGCAGGGGCCCCACATCCTTCCGGCCCCCAGGCAGATGTAAGGGCCCTTTTCTCCTTCTGAGCACAAAGGCCCAGTGATTCAGAACAGGGTGGAGGGGCCTGACTGTGCCTTCTGCCAGCTACCCTGAGTGCCAGCATGCTGGTGGACAAGACAGATGAGATTGGAGGACAGGCCTGGGCAGACAGGCAAGGCGCAGGGCACGAACCACACAGGAGCATGTAAAAATCAAAAAGTGCATGGACAGCAGAGCCAGCCAGTACATGCAGTCGGTGCAGAATAAATTCTTGCTGCATAAATTAATTTTGTTCCCCCTAAACACAGCTGCAGATATAGTATTAGTTACATGGTGTTGTCACTCAAGTATCTTGGAATCCGGCAGGCCTCCACATGTCAGTGGCCCAAAAGGAAATTGGAATTCCTGGTGTTTGTACAGTTCTGTACACTGGTTTGTTAGAATTTTTTTGTTTCTTGCCTTCATGTTGTATTGTGAACAATTTCTATACCAATCAAACACTAAACTGTGACAAAGGGCTAATTACCTTAATATACAAAGAACTCTTACAAACCAATAAGAAATCAAGAACAGGAATTAACCAAAGAGAGAAAAAGTCACTAAACATGAAAACAATACTTGACCTCAATCATGATGAAAGAACTCATCACTAATCCACCAGTGATCGTTCTTATTACCTTTCAGAAGTTTGAAATATTTAATAAGATTCTGGTGGAGAGTCAGAGTCGCACAGTCGGGGTGACCCCCTGCCCAGGGTTTGTTTTGGGTGAACAGACACAATTGCACACTCTAGGGGGAACAATGATTAGTAGCCTCTTCAGAGGCCTAATTGGTAAATGTGCCAAAACTTCAGTTGCACAAAACTTCACTTTTTAAATGTTATGCTATGTATATGTTTACACAAAAAAAAAATGTAAAATCCTTATGTAAAAATTGGACCCAGTGGCATATGCCTGCAATCCCAGCTACTCACAGGGTTGAAGCAGGAGGATTGTAAATTCCAGGACAGCCTGGGAAACTTAGTGAGGCCCTGTCTCAAAATAAAAGTAAAAAGGGCAGGAGTGGTAGCTCAGAGGTAGTGTGCCACCTCCAATTCCATCCCCAGTAATCCCCCCATTTTTAAATGAAAAAAATTAAAATCCCTAAGTCCAAAGATGTATGGCACATTCTTTGTACGTTTTTAAATTTTTACTATTTGTGTGTGTGTGTATGTGTGTGTGTTGCCAGGGATCACACCTATTGAACGTAGGGCCTCACACATACTAGGCCAGTGGTCCACCGAGCGGCCTCCGCAGCCCTTTTTAGACTCTTTTGAGACAGGGCCTCACTAAGTTGCGTAGGCTTCAGTAAGCTGCTGGGGCTGGCCTGGAACTCGAGCTCCTCTCTAGGCTGTGACCCTCCGCCTCTCCCCGAGGTGCTGAGGTTACAGGTATGCACCACCACACCCAGCTCGCTATTTGTATTCCCTTTTTTTTTTTAACTGAAGCAACCTAAATGTCCATCCATAGGGGTCCCTCTACATAGACCAATTTAAAATAGCAAATAATAAATATCTGTTTATTAATAAGTCATGGAACAACCACAGATGCTCTGAACTATTCAGGTCTACTCAGTGATGCTCTTACTCAGCATCAACTGGAATGCGGAACGCGTTCAATGAGTGAGGTTCGACCTGCTGCACCCCAGGTGTGCGCGTGTGCGCGTGTCACGGGTCCATACACCTCGGCAGCTTCTCCAACTAAATGGAAACTCTAGGCCTCCGGGAGCTGGAAGGCATCTT
>CM053415.1:31668492-31686449 GCA_028644305.1 Xerus rutilus
GCTGGAAGGCATCTTAATTCCTACTTTCCATCTTCTAGTAGTCTAAATTTTTTCCACTATGATCATGCATGTGATTAAAAATAGTAATAAAACCAGAAACGAAGGAAGCGCTGTGCGCCGGGTCAGCGGAGGAAGCGGCGGCGGTCACGCAGGACCCCGGCCCTCCGCGGTTGGCTCGTCCCTCTCCTCCCGCCCGGCCAGCCGCTTCCCAGCACTGTGGCCTGGGCGGACCAGCGGCCACCTACCGTCAGTTGCCACGGCCTCGGCCTCGGCGGCAGAGCCCGCGGCCCTGCGGCTTTCCTCCGCCTGCAGGGGGCCAGGCTGGCTGCGGGCGTCCTCCTCCCGGACCCGGGCAGGCGTCCAGCGGGGGATGTGAGAGGTGCCCTGGGAGATGAGCTCGTTCAGGTAGTGCTCGATCACTTCCTTCCCCTAGAAGCCCGAGAGACCCGAGTCACAGACGCCACAGCGGGGTCACCGCACAGCCGCCTGACCTGGCTGGGGCCCTGCGGACACTCACCTACTGGGGCAGGGAGGCATGGAGAGGAGCTAACACCCACAAGGTTTCAAGTCTTGGTACAGAGACCCCGAGCTTCCTCGGTTTTATATTAACATGACAGATAAAAAATATTACTGAAGTTAATTTCACCTATGTCATTACGTAATCAGGCAGGTCCCCAAGGTTGGGTCTGAGGTCTCTAAACCAAGCAGTGCCAATTTTAGCCAGGAAGAGGCTCTGCAGAATGTCCCTGCTCTGAGTACCTGCAAGGGCCCCCAATATCCTCGGGTGCTGGGACAATGGCCTGGGTGTCCCCCTTCAGGCCAGTTCTCTCTGTCCATTATCTGAGGTGATGGGGCCTTGACTAGAACACCTAGGAAGGGTAAGGCTCCAGCCCAGTGTCATGGGACTGCCAGGGGGCAGGTGGGTCTGCGCCCTCCTCCTGGGACCCAGGCAGTCCTCTCACCCTCTTGACGTTGGCAGTGTACTGCTTCATAGCAATCTTCTCTAAGGTGTTTTCAAAGCCAAAGAAGGACCGGATGTCCAGCGAGGCTGACTGCTCGAAGCAAGTCCAGTCTTCATTCTCCGGGTGGACCTGGAAGCCAGGCAGGGGCCATGCCAGGGTCTCACTGTGGGGCTCCCCCAGGCACAGCCTGCAGTGGAGAGCAGGCCCAGCCTTCCAACACCCAGGGCCCCCTTGGGGGGGGCTATGCTGTTAGGGAACACAGAGCTTGCTCATGGGCGGCCAGGAGAGTGTGGGTCTGATAGCTGGGCCCCTGCTTCTTAAAAATACACACACACACACACACACACACACACACACACCACACGGCTGGGGGTGTGGCTTGGTTGTAGCTCAGTGGTACAATGCTTGCCTAGCATGTGTGAGGCCCTGAATTCCATCTCCAGCACCTCAAAACATTATATATAAATGATGTTTAGTATAGTATATCCCTTACATAAATGTATGAATAAATTATATATCAACAATAATATGAGTTTAGGGGCTGGGGTTGTAGCTCAGCGGTAGAGCGCTTGCCTCGCATGCGTGAGGCCCTGGGTTTGATCCTCAGCACCACATACAAAGCAATAAAATAAAGACATTGTGTCCATCAACAACTAAAAAAATATTTAAAATAATAATAATGAGTTAAGGTATTTTAAATGGTTACACATTGCATGTTATATATTTAATATGTAAATTTACATATAAATATAGTATGTATCCTCATATATAGATACAAAAGAAAAAACACAGGTGGATCTACTACTGGGACCCAGACTCAGTGCTCCTGGGCGGCTGCAGAATGTGCAGGTGCCTGTGCCCCCAACACTGAGCAGGGCAGGGCTGGGGACTCTGCATCCACAGGCAGCCTCTGTACTGCGTCCTGCCGTAGCAGAGGTCACTTTGAGAGGGGCTTACCAACAACAGGTGCCCACAAGAGACTGAATTTCCTGGGCCCAGTCTCCAAGAGGCCCAAAGAAGGGGCTAGAGGTGTGGAAAGAAAAAGCAACAAGCATCTACGGGTGCCTGCTGCGTGTGAAACACCGCCCAGGTGGAGGATGCATGGCCAGGGTCCCTCCACCCGGAAGGCTGGGCAAAGGCACCTGGAAAACACCCGGATGCTCTGCAGCTGGAGTCGCCATTGTGATAACTACCACTTGGGATCTGTGGCCTACTGGATCCTCCCAGCAACCTCAGCATCTGCTAGGCAGGATCTGCTAGTGGCCATTGTACACACGGATGGTGCGGCCTGGAGCAGGTTCCCTCCGGCCATGCCTTCCAGACTCCTCACTCCAGCCCTGTGGCAGCAGGACCTGATCCCACAGCCTCACATCGTCCCCCTCAGACGTCACTCTTGCCTTTCCCAGCCCAGAACTCTGCTCCCAGCCTTCAGGGGGTCTGCTCCGTTCACATTCAGCTGTCAGCCTAGTGTCACTTCCAGAGCAGCCCAGGGACACTGGGCACCCCTCCTGCTATCTGCTGGACAGTAACATTTTACTTGCTTTAGCCCTCACCACCACCTATGTGGTGGGTGCGTCTATCAACTCCATTCTACAGATGGGGAAACTGAGGCACAGGTCCGTGAAGGCTGCCAGTCTCAGCAGGTAAAATGCAAGACATCCAGTCACATTTGAAGTTCAGTGCCTTGGTGTAAATGTATCCCAAACAATACTTAAAACATACTTACACTAAAAAAGGGGGGGGTGTTTTATCTGAGCTGCAAATGCGCCAAGCATCCTGCGCCCCACCTGCCATCCTGCGCACCACCTGCGGCGCCGCGGGAGGGAGCAGGGAGGAGGAGGCGGGCGGCTCACCGAGTAGCTGCAGTTTTCCTTCACCACCACGCGGCTGGCGAAGGTCTCGTTGTGCGCCTCGATGAGGAGCGTCCTCTCCCTCCAGTTCAAGACGTTTCTCTGCACGAAGACCACGTGCTCCACGCCTGCGATCTGCAGGGGGCCCGGCAGCCCGCGGAAGGAGAAGCTCGAGTCCAGAGTGGCCCCCGCCACCGGCCCGGGTCCCGGACACCCGGTGCCTGCTCCTAGATCCCTCGCCAACCCAGACCTCCGGACCCACCCTGCCGCCCACCTCCACCACTCAGTCTGGGCCCATACCAGACCCTCGGCCCATTCTGCCCCAGGACCACCCACCACACACACCCTCGCCTAGCCGGGCCCCAGACCCCCCCCCCCCCCCGCACAGTTTCCTCTGCGCCACCCAGGTTCCAGCCTTCTGGTCCTGTGCCTCCGGGACTGAGATCCCGCACAAAGACCCGGTGTCCCCACTCCCTTCCGGACCCCTAGGCCAGCCCCAGCCCAGCCCCAGCCGCCCACCTTCCGCAGCAGCCGCGGGGCATCCACGCGCAGCCGGCAGCTCCGCTCCACCACGTGCACCGCCCCATCTGCGCTGCGGGACTCGCCCAGGACTTCGCTGCCCAGGAAGACCGGGATCTGCGGGCAGGTGGGGAAGCGCTTCTCGTAGGCCTGGGGGCAGAGCGGGAATCAGGGCCAGGGCCCAGCACGTTCCCCTGCCGCCCTTGCAGGGCTGTGATCTTCTTCCTGGGAGGGGGTTATCCAGGACCGAGAAAGGCACCCCAGCCTGGAAGGGGCAGTGGTGGCGATTAGGACATCACCAGCATCTTAACACCTTGGAGAAGCCAAGGAAACGAACCTAAGCAGTGATTTGGCAATCACCGTGGCTCTGCATTTCACCCTCAGAAAGAAGGACTGGGTCTCCTGGGACATTTAAAAGAAGGCATTTATCCGAAAAAGCATTTGACAAAATCCAACACCCATTCATGAGAAAAACGCTCAACACGGAAGGGCAATTCCTCAGCCTAACAACGGATTTCAACAAAAATCCACAGCTAACTTCACACTCAAGGGTGAAAGACCAAGTGCTTTCCCCGAATCAGGAACAAGATGGGGGTGCCAGCTGCCCTCACTAGTATTCAACATTGTACTGAGGGTCCTGGACACTGGCAGGCAGGTAGAGGAAGAAAAGGCACCCAGCTGGAAAACACGCAAAGCCAGATCTGCTTGCAGATGACATGATCTACGGATAGAAAACCTAAGTACACACACGATTAGAATATAAGTAAGTTGAGCGAGGTGGCACGGTGTAAGTCAGATCCGTTTACAAACCAGTTCTGTTCTATACACTAGCAATGAAGTTTTAAAAAACCAATTCTGTTTACAATAACAGCGAAAAGAATACTTAGGAATGAGCCTAGAAAAGGAAAACGTATGCTCTGAACATGACTGGAGGAAAGGAAAAAAGACCTAAATAAAGGGTAGACCGCCCCTATTCGTGGACTGGAAGGCATAATCTTGCCAACATGCAGTGCTTCCCCAAATGACCCACAGATTCAACGAAACCCAGTCATGTCCCAGATGTCTTGTTTCCAGAAATTGACAAACTGATCCTAAAACTCATGTGGAAACACAAGGGACCTAGAGGAGCAGAAACAATCTTGAAGAATAAAAATGGAAGATTCACACTTCCTAATTTCAGAACTTCTTAGGAGGCCACAGTGATCAAACACCAGCGTGGTTGTTGCATGAGGGTAGCCATAGAGATCGCAGGACTCAAATTTGGAAAATTGGAAGTCCACAAATAAACATGCATATGTACAGGTGGTTGACATTTGACAAGGGAGTGGAGACAGATTCGTGGGGAAGAAATAAGCTCTTCAACAAATGGTGCTGGGATACCGCGACTTCCATGGGCAATGGAATGACATTGAACTTTGACCTCACGCCACGTATAAAATTCAACTCAAAATGGAGCAAAGGTCTGAATGTAAGAGCTCAAACGATAAAACTTACAAGAAAACAGAGGAGGGGCTAAGAGTGTCCTTCAGGGGTACAGCACTTGCCCAGCATGCTCAAGGCCGTGGGTTAAATCCCCATACTTCAGAAATCAACACAGAACCCTAAAAACCACAGGAGTAAATCTTTATGACCTTGGATTAGGCAATGGTTTCTCAGATGTGACATCAAAATCACAACGGACACCATCGAGGGAGTGAAAAGGTAACTAGGGATTAGGAGGAAATTTTTGCACATTTTTAGATCTATTTATATGTAGATATGTATGTGTATATGTACATCTATGTCAAATAGGGGACTTGTATCTGGAATATACAAAAAGACTGTTAGAATATTAATATTAATAATATTGACTAATAGTCAATATTAAAGAGATAGATAAATTTAAAAATGGGCAGAGGATCTGAACAGACATTTTCCAGGTGCTTATCCAATGGTGGGTCAGCATGTGAAATGGCCCTGGATATCAGCAGTCGCCAGAGTGCAAACAGAACCACAGTGAAACCACTTCACACAGCAGGATGGCAACAGCAAAGAAGGGCAGATGCAGCAAGAGCTGGGAGATGTGCGGAAGCCGACCTCGCACCTTCCCTGCCGCGGGACGTGCCACAGTGCAGCCCCTGGGGAAACAGCCTGGCGTTTCCCCTACAGAGAACTGCGGAGCTGCTATACAACCCAGAGGCCCGCTCCCAGGTACTCCTGAAGAGAATGGAGACATGTTCAGATAGAAACTCATGCATCAATGTTTGTAGCAGCCATATTCAGAAGAGCCCCAAAGTAGAAATAACCCAACATCCTTTAACTGTGGAGAGGATAAAGGAATCGTGGTCCAGCCATACGATGGAATATTACTGAGCTACAAAAAAGGAATGAAGCGCCAACACATGCTGGATTTGGATGGACCTTGAAACCCTGTACGGAGTGAAACAAGCAGACACCAAAGCCTGCATGTTATATAATTCTACTTTTGTGAAAAGTCCAGAATGGGCAGATCCACAGAGGCAATGAGGACTAGTGGTTGCCAGGGGCTGGTGGTGGGGAATGAGTGGGACTGAGATGAGGGCTGAGGGCCATGCAGCCTCACTGGGGTTGTGAGGACATCTCGAGACTGTGGCGATGGCTGCACAGAGCTGAGACTATGCTGAAGCCATGCAGTCGCACGCTTCCCAGGGATGAATCATGTGGTGTGACTCATGTCAGTAAAGCTGGAGGGGTTTGGCTTTGGGTTTTGCAGGGTGTTCAAATCCAGGACCTCACACATCTAAGGAGAGCTCTCTACCCCGAGTCACACCCCCAGCCCAATAAACCTGTGTTTTTAAAAACACATGCAAAGGGGCTGGGGTTGTGGCTCAGTGGTAGAGCACTTGCCTAGCATGTGTGAGGCCCTGGGTTCGATTCTCAGCACCACATATAAATAAAATGAATAAAATAAACGTCCACCAACAACTAAAAAAAATTAAAAAAAAAAACACATGCAAATATGTACACATACATACACATACACATACGCACCCACATATATACAATAACATGAATAATGCATAGAAGATACATGTGAATATAAATATATAATTTTTATCCTAAGCATAGATAGCATGTATTTATATATTTGTCACATGCATTAACAGAAGGTTTATATATGTGGGTTTAAACATGTAATTGTATACATAGATACATAAGATGTTTCATATGTAAATATATAGGCAGTCTAAAGAAGGAGCTCATTTTACATACGCATATATTTTACATATTTTGAGCCCCTGCCAGGGTGCAAAGCCCAGCCCCCCATCCGTGAGCCGCATGACCTTGCACACTTCACCTGAGCTCTCTGCCTGCTGCTCAGGGTCGCATGGGAACTGAGTGATGGTGCAGGAGAAGGGGCGTCTGGGATTGCTTCCTCCTGGCTTCCCCTTGGGTCTTGCCTAGGGCTTAGCCCTGACCTGGGAGGTTAAGTGGGTTCCCCGGTGCTGTGCCTGACAGAGGGGAGGCCCCAGGCCCTGATGCCAGAGTCCACAGGCCAGGATGTCTTCCTGGGTCTTGCTGTCCCCAGTGCCACCTTGGGTCCACTACGGACTCTGCCCCTTCTGCCAGGGTGAGGTCGTCCTGGGGGCCTGCAGAGCTGGGTGAAAGTGACTGGAGGGACCCCCAAGCCCATGAGCCACACTCAAGGGGCTGAGTCTGCCCAGTGCTGGAAGTGCCGGGGTCGGAGCTGGTGGCCTCTGTGGCATCAGCGGCTGATGATACTGAGCAGGGTCTGCTCTTAGCCTGGAGCCGCCCACATGCCCAGAATTAGGATGAGTGCAAGCTCCCAAAATAGTGCGGGGCTGGCGGGTGTGTGAGGACAGCCTCCTCCTCCCCTCCCTCCCCGCTCTGGGAGGTGCGCTTCACCCACCCAGCTCAGATGGCACTGAGGGGGTTGGGGAAGAAGTGGAAGGGGGCCCAGGTGCCCCTGGGGAAGCCCCCAGCCAGCCCAAGCCGTCCTCCACCAGGGTCAGGAGCAGCAGCCGCTGGTTGGTTTGACCAACACAGCAGCCTAGATGAGGAGTCCTAGACGCCCTGGAGAGCACGCCAAGAGTCTCCCAGGGGCTGGCATGGGGTGGGCGGCAAGCAGGGGAGGACCCCAGAGAACTGGCTGCCCTGCTCCCCAAGGGGCGCCCTAGACCTCTCAGAGGCAGCATTTCTCCGACAGCAAAGTGGGTGAGCGCAGGGTGGGCGTGGAGCCCAGCACCTCCCCCAGGCAAGGCGAGTCCCTTCCTTTCTCCTGTCCTTGTCTCACAAGGGACAGGACAGGCTGAGCATCTCCGGTGGAGCACGGTGCACAGCAAGAACCCAGAATGTGCACTCCACAGGGACCAGGGCTCCGGGGTGGCCCTGCAGGTGCAGGAGCTCAGAGCAGCTGCAGCTGGGAGCTGAGGAGCCAGCTCAGGCTCCACCTCCCTGACTCCTGAAAGAGAACGGCAGACGGGCAGACATCCCGGAAGTCCAAGGGGAGAAGAGCTCGTCAGCCTCAGTATGAACCTCTGCTACTTTCTAACTGGGTGACTTTGGGCAAGCTGCTTGCCTTCTCTGTTCAATGGGGTGGCGAGGCTCCCACCTTGCTGGGGGTGGGGTCAGCGTGACAAGTCCAGACTGCACTCCTTTAGCTGTGCTACTCCTCTTCATCCTCTGATAGAGCCCTTGTCTGACAAATGAGGAACCCAAACCCAGAGAGACTCACTAATTTACCCAAGGACACACAGCACGGAATGGCGAAGCTGGACTGGAGTCCCGGTAGGGCCCAGCCCTCCCTTGCAGCAGGACCCCCTCGCTCAGCAGCTGGGCTTGCTGTCTTGCCCACATTCTGGGCTGTCCATCACATCCGCTGTCCTTTCTACGCTCAGTTCACTTCCATCAGGCAGCGGCCACAGGCCCCAGAGTCTCCCTTCCTCCTGACTGTTCTCCAGCCCCTCTCCTGCTGTTTCCAGATGAGGGACACACTCAGGACAGGCCTTGACGCCCAGACCAAACCCCACACTTCTTACCATGGCCCCGCATGTCTGCTGATCTGCCCGCAGCCCCTCCACCCAGCCGCTCTCTGCTCCAGCCGCAGCAGCCTTGCTCCCTGGGGAATGTGCCACGCTGCCCTGCCAGGGGCCTTCGGGCCTGCTGTTCCCAGTGGTGTGACACCAGTCGGTTCACTTGGCAGTGAAGGGGTGGGAGGGGTCGCAGGGGCTACCTGGTGGGAAGCCCGTCTGGTCCTTCTTCGGGGCCTCCCCCAGGCCGTCTGCACAGCCGCCTCCACCCGTGTTCCATCCCGATAGCCTGCTCAGTCCCTTGACATGGCCCCCGGCCCCGGCAACAGTGGGTAGCGTGTGGTACGGGGAGGCCTGGCCCCGAGGCCACAGCCCGCCTTTCCACAGCACCACCTCACACCTGGACTCCATGCTCGGCACAGAAATGCCAGCCAGCCACCAAGGAAATCGCATCAACTTGCTGTAGCCCAGACAGCCCCAAGAAAAGTGCCCAGCAAGGGAGGAGCCCCATGGGCTTGGTGCGTGGCCCACCTTCGAGAGCTGCCCTGACTCACTTCCTGTGGCGAGCAGCCGCCTGTGAAGAGCCCAGCCTGCAGCCCCAGATAACAGGCGTGGGGGCCCAGCTGGCAGCCTGCTGCTGTGGGACAACTTTCCCCGACTGGAAGGAAGGCACTGCCTTCAGCAGCCACAGAGGTTCACACATTTCGAGGCCCCAGAGCCCAGGCACAATCAGGAAGGCACCACCCCAGAGCCGTGTGTCCAGCATGTGGGGACCGGGGACCCTCAGCGTTCAGGCTGCTTGGTGCTGTGGCTCCTGGCATCCACAGAGTGCTGGCAGGTCCTTGTGTCCTCCCAGGCCCTGGTGAAAGTGAGCTGGAACTCCCCACTTACAGATGAGCATGCGGAGGCTGGGGAGGCAGAGCGACTCGGGAGCACCAGCCTGTCCTGCTGTGGGCACTGGGCTGCCTCAGGGTGGCGGTCCTGACGAGGTGGCATTTGATAGACATTTTACTCACTGTGGATTCGTTTTAACTCTGCAAGCTTCTTTTTGTACTCTGGAATTATTATACCCATTCCCTTGCCCTGTCAGACATTGCTATGACCGTTGAGAAGCTGGGGGGCCCCGGGTACCTGCCCTGGGAGGAAATCTGGCAGAGGTTCTAAGACCAAACAGGCCCTTTGCTGTTGGAACATCAGAGACCTCACAGGTCCCCTCCTGTGTGGGCACCAGCTCACGTGGCTAGGTCTGCCCCTGCCTAAGAGCCTCAGCTGCCGGCTGCAGTCCCCACAGTTGTCCTGACCCCCCACAAGTGAGGCCTGAGCCCCTCCCCATCTGCCCTCCAGGGACACAGGGCAACAGGAGGATTCAGTTACAGCCCTGCTGCCAGCCGGGAGGAGCTCCAAGCTTGCCCCTTCAGAAAGGCAGCTGACCCAAGGCCCAGAGCCCATCCCTGCAAGGCCAGAGTGGGCAGGCAGGGACTGGTCAGCTGCCTCCTATGAGGCTCCGTCCTGCAAAATCCATATGGACACCCAGAGCACGTGGAGGTGGAGCCGGGAGTTGGGTATCCCTGGACTCCTGCCCAGGCTCACCCACCGCAGGCTGGTGGACCCCAACACTGCCTCCTCACCTCCTCTGCCACTGCATTTGATCTGCATGTCCCCAAGTCCATGTTGAGGGCTCAGCTGCAGTGTGGCATTCTGGGAGGTGGTGGAGGCTTTGACACACGGGGCCGAGGGGGTGGTCCTCAGGCATGATAGCCTCAGGCATGGGGGTAGTGGGACCCCAGCCCCCTCCTCTCTCTTGCTTCCTGGACATTAGGCAAGTGGTTTTGCTCTACCACACACGCCCACCATGACAAGCTGCCTCACCCAAAGCAACAAGAGCAAGCGTTCCCCGACTGAAATCTCTAAAACTGTGAATCAAAATAAACCCTTTCTCTTCATAAGTGGGTCACCTCAGGTGTGTGTTACAGTAGCAGAAAGCTGACGAATACATCTGTAGCATGAAGTAAGCCTAGAACCTTCTGGCTGGCATGCAGCTGTGCCTGTGTCCTTCCCCTGTGCGTCACAGGTGCTGAAGTAGGAAGGCACCGCCCACCACTCCCAAGGCCCCAGAGCTTTCCAAAATGCCCAGCACATCACCAGCACTCACCAGACACTCCTATGATAAAGAGGTAGGGGACGGAATAGCACAGCCTCCCAGATCAGGGCTCCGAGCCTCTCACCAGCCATGTGGCCTTGACTACGCCATGGAGCTCTCAGTCCTTACTTAGCTTTTGTAAAAAGAGGAGCAACACAAGGACCCACGGGGCTGAGTCCTCAAAGGAATAAAGGAGTGGGTTTCCATAAAGGGCTTAGAACAGTGCCTGGCACTGGGCTCCTTCTACATGCGCATTTGTTTAATTTAAATTTTAAAAAAGAATGAGATTCTATAAAGTGCAGAAGAGCTATTCCTGTTAATCACGTGACGGCTGATTCCCCTGGCCTCCCTCCTTTGTTCCTGCTCTTCCTCATCCAAAGACAGAGGAAGCTGGAATAGGCTTCACCCCAAAACTTCCACCCAGAGTGGCAGGAACGCCCCAACTGCACAGCGAGTTCCAGCCCAGGACTCCACGGCCCCTCCTCCCCCTGCAGGCAGGACTCAGGCAACCTCTACCCCTGCAACCCCGGAGTGGCTGGGGGGAGCCCCAGGACAGACAGCCATTGTGTTTCTCACAAACTTTTTCCTTTTTTTCTACCTTTTTTTTTTTTAATGTATTGGGGATTGAACCCAGGGACTCTTGCATGTTAGGCAAGCCCTCCACTACTGAGATACTCCCCAGCCCCTTTTATTTTATTATGAGACAAGGTCTTGCTAAGTTTCCCAGGCTAACCTCCAACTTGAGATGCTCCTGCCTCAGCCTCCCACACACAGTGGGGATTACAGCTGTGCGCCACTGCCCCCAGCTCCCCTCCAGCTCTTTTTTTTTTCATGAAAATATAATCCTCACACCATATAATTCACCCTGTATAATTCATACAGTTCAGGGCTGGGGATGTAGCTCAGGGAAATGAGGCTGGCATGTGTGAAGCCCTGGGTTTGATCCCCAGCACTGAAAAAAAAAAAAGGGTATGTAGTTCAGTGTGTTTTATTTAGTACATTCACAAAGTGCCAGCCGTCACCACTGTTTAATTCCACAACATTTTTGGCCCTTCAGACATCAGCCCGTTTCCCCTCTTCCCAGAGACGACCACTCATCTACTTTCTGTCTCCAGGAACCCCCTTCTGGACTTCTCGTACAAGTGGAACACGCAGAGCTTGGCCTCCTGTGCGTGGCCACCTTCACTCAGCACGTGCTTTCAAGGCTCATGGAGTCACAGCAGGTCAGGGCCTCACTCCTGAGGGCTGGGCACCACGGGTGCGCCGTGCCCCCTCCGCTGCTGGACGCTCCTGCTGAAGGAGCCACGGCACACCCAAGGGCAGCGGGCCAGGGCCATCCCAGCTGGTGAAGGAGGCGGCTGGTCAACACCGGCTACGGGATTCTGGAAGTCCTTCAAGGTGGCTGCTGCTGGCCCTGTGCAAACTCAGCTATGGGGCTGTAGCCCAGCTGCTGCAGACCCGCTGCTGCTCCACAGAGCCAGGCGGGAGACCTGGGGTCAGAGCGCGTGCAGCCAGGGAGGAGTGCCAGGGGCGCCAGGGGTGGAGAGAGAGCGCAGGGACTGGAGCCGCCTGTGCCACCTGTCAGCTGGTGCCCTGAATCGACCTCTGAGGCTGCCACCTCAGAGAGAAGAGGAGGAGGAGGAGGGAGGTGGGGGATGGGAGGACAGTTTCCTAAGGGCTGCCCTAAAGGTTAGAGGAGGGAACCCGAAGACCTCAGCAAGTGCTGAATGTCACACATTATTAGTTTTGATTTTTTTAATACAATGTGGGTTTTTTTGTACCAAGGACTGAACCCAGGTGGACTTTGCTACTGAGCTACATCCCCCAAAAAAATTTTAAAATTTTTTAAAAAATTTTTTTAAAAATTTTTTTAAATATTTATTTTTTAGTTGCAGGCAGACAGAATATCTTTATTTTATTTTTACGTGGTGCTGAGGATCGAACCCAGTGCCTCACGCATGCTAGGCGAGCACGCTACCACTGCGCCACAACCCCAGCCCCCTTTTTAAAATTTTTTATTTTGAAACAGGGTCCCACTAAGTTGCTGAGGCTGGCCTCCAACTTGGAATCCTCCTGTCTCAGCCTCCAGAGCTGCTGGGATTGAAGGCGTGTGCCACCACACTTGGCTGGTTATACAGTAGGTTTTAATGGGCAAGAGCAGAGCAGACCAGCAGGGACATGAGCAGATGTTTCACACCAATGTCCATAGCTGCCAAAAGGTAGAAGTCACTCAAGTGGCCACCACACCGTGCATGGACTATTACCCAGCCATCAAGAAAGAAAGAGGAGCAGAGGCCTGGCACGACGTGGAAGAACCTTGAAAGCACGATAGTCTGTGAAATGACCCCGACACAAAAGGCGAATGGCCTAGTACGGCTCCAGGAGGGAGGGAAGGGGGATGGGGAGGTGGTGTTTAACAGGGACAGCATTTCAGTTGGGGTGGTGGAAGAGGTCAGAGGTGGATGTGGATGGTGGCGATGGCTGCCAAGCGATGCCACTGTCCCTAATGTCACTGAGAGTACGTTTGAAATGGTTACAGTGGAAAAGTTCATCTTATGTATATTTTTCCACCATAAAGAAAAAGAAAAAGAAAAAGCAGACTTGGCGTCATCCAAGACGCGCTCACCATGATGTGGAAAGGGAGGCCGCGCGTGTGCGTGTGTGAGCGTGTGCGCGTGTGCACGTGTGAGCTTGTGCGCGTGTGCACGTGTGTGCGTGCGGGTGTGGTCAGTGCTCCTATCTCCACATCTGCTTTGTTCACCACTGAGTCCCCTGAGGCCTGAGGACACCTGGGACATTACAGACACTCAGCCAATGAGTGTCTCAGCCTGGGAAGAAGGAACAAAGGAAAAAGGATGGAGGAAGAAAGAGTGGAAGGGCAGGTGCCGGGAGAAGACGGGGCTGCCCTGTCCTGTCCACACCTGCAAGAGGAGGGGCAGGAGGCGCAGGTGGTCTGGCCTTGCAGGGAGCGGATCTGTGGCCACACTCAGAGCCTGTGCTTGTCTGCTGCTGTCCCTGTGCCACCTGCAGAGAGCAGAGCTCTGGGGTGTGTCCTTGGGCAGGAGGCTGATGTCTGAGCATGTCCCCTCTGTTGTCGTGGCAGGATGCTTTGCTGATGCCTTGGCCATGGGCAAGGAGGACAGGAAGAGTTTGCCTGGTTCCTAGAACTGCAGCTGCAGCAGGGGAACAATTAGCTGGAGGGACACACCTCCTGAGCACCTGCCCTCTCGGCATCTGGAGAACCTGTCAGCCATGCCACCTGTCCCCACAGCCTGCCCACGGACCTGCTTCTGAGCATCACTGGCACCTCCAGGATGGCTCAGGACTTCCAGGGCCTGCAGAGAGCAGCCTGACAGTGACATGATGTGCAGGGTCTTGCTTGGAGGCAGACAGTTTTGACTTCCCAGGTGTCTCAGGGATGCTTGGGACCTCACCTCTGCTGCCTTGTGGCACCCCATCCTTCAGGATGGAAACCCTTTCCATTCACTCTCCACCCAGCAGTCAGAGACCCTCCTAAACCCCAAATCCCACCCCGGCATTCTTCTACTTAAAGCTTTCAAAGTTGCTGAAGTCCTCGATGGGACGGGTAACCAGCCCTGCCCACACCGGCTGCCACTTTCCAGCTCACCCGGGTGCCCGGCTGAATCTCGCCCGTTTCTTCAGAGAGACGATCATGTCCCGCCCAGCTGGCTTTTGCAGGCCCTGCACCCTTCCCCCTGAGTCTCTCAGTGGGGCTAACTTAAATGACCTTCTGGTGCCCACCAGTGGCCCTTCTCTGTGTTCCCGCCATGGCTAACCACGTCAAGATGGTAAGGCCCGAGGGTAGCTCAGTGGTAGAGCTCTTGCCTCACATGCAGGAGGCCCTGGGCTCCATCCCCAGTGCTGCAACAACAAGGGGGGGGGCGACGACAAGACGGACACCGCCCCCCCTTCCTGGAGCTTTCTTTAATGAAAAAGATTCATCTAAACAAGCAAACAAACAAATCAGCTGAACAACGATGCCTTTCAAAAAGGGCTAGAAAACAAGGATTTGGTAGCCCCGTGTCTAGCACAGCGCTTGGGGGAACTCTGTCCTGTGGGGGGGCTGCCTATGGGCACATGTGTGCAAATGAGTGAGGGCCTCCAGCTCATCTCAGGGCTCTCTGAAATCAGAAGATCCCTCTGCTGGGCAGCAGGTCATCTCTACTCTGAGCCCAAATCAGAGCATTGAGGTGGCATTGCTCCCCCTTAGTCTGCTAGCAACGGATGAGATGCTAGCCCAGGGGAACTAATTTAAAGTCATTTAAATAAGGCCCCTGCTGCTTTATTAAAACTGTGTTCATAACAAGATTCCAACTGTCCATAACAACGATTCCAACTGTACCTGTTGGGGCCTGGGCTGAAAAAATTTCCCTTTTCAGGTCGCTTTTTATTATTGATCCATTTGCTAAATTACAGGCTGTTTATCAATACAACAAGGCCAGGTCTTTAAATATTTTAACACTTAATTGCTGTGCGACAGAACCTCACCTTTCTGCGCACAAAAAGCTTACTGCTTATGAAACTCTAGCCCAGCCGGCTGCCTCAGTCAGGTTTGCAGAATAAGAGACGACTGAAGCCACTGAGCTCTGGAGTCCCCAAGGCCCCCAGAGCACTGGCTGGACAAGAGAGGACAGGGTATTTCTGAAGCCACTCTACCGAGTGGCTGGTGCCTAAATGTTTATGGAATGTCGGAGCTGGAATCCAGAGCATCTGGGGACAGTGCAGTCCACAGGGTCAGATTCTCTAACTCAGTCCTAGCTCTGCCAGTTGCTGAGAACTATGAGCTGGATTCTGTCCCCTGAAACAGATAGGCTGGTGTCCTAACCCCTGCCACCTGTAAAGGTGACATTATTTGGAGATAGCATCCGGACAGAGGTAATCAGTTTAGAATGGGGTCCTTAGAGTGTCCTTACAAATCCAGCATGACTGGTGTCCTTATAAAAGCAGGACACTTGGATGCAGAGAGTACCCTATGTGAAGCCAGGAGAAGGACAGAGCCAGGAGAGAGGACCTCCGCTTCTACTTCAGGGGGAGAAAGGCCCTGCAGAACGCTTGCGATCATATTGCAGGCCTCCAGGACTGTGGGGCAATACATGCCTATCATTCTAGGCCACCCAGTTACGGCAGCCCCGGCAAATGCAGTATTAAGGGACAGTCTCCTTAGCATGCTAGCCTCAGTTTCCTCTTCTGCAACTGATCAGGCTGCAGGTATGTGCTGGCCAAATACACCACGCTGTTCAATAAATGCTGAGGGGCACTCTGGGCATCGTTCGCTTTCAAGAGGCTAGGGTCTGTAGATTTGAGCTGTGTTCCTCTTTGAAGGGGTAGAGGTGTCCTGGACACCATTGTGATGCTAACTGCACCAGTGGGACCCTCACTTGACACCCCAGTAACTTCAAACCCTCAACCCAGCCCTGAAAAACAGACCAGCTCCTGGTTAAAAGGTAAGTTCTGGAGCCAAACTGCCTAAATTTAAGCCCCCCACCCACCACCACCACTGAGTGTTTGCTCTGTGACTTTGAGGGGTCCCTGCACCCTGTCGGCCTCAGCCTCTGTGTCTTCAGAATGGGGCTGCCGCAGAGCTTACTCCTGGGCAGCAGTGAGGAGCACAGGCATTAATATCTGCACGGCTCCAGACAGTGTCCGGGACCCAGGAAGTGCTATGAAGCAGTCTGTCCAATAACATTTAAAATAGAATCTGCCCCCCACATACTTCCGGGCTGCCGTGAGCTGAGCGGCTTTCTTCCCCCATGAGCCTTTGCCATAAAGTTCTGTCTCCCCATAAGGCCAAAGCAGGATCGCAAGTTCAAGGCCAGTCACAGTGACTTAGAGAGACCCTATCTCAAAAATAAAAATGAGGGCTGGGATTGTAGCTCAGTGGTAGAGCGCTTGCCTCGCATGCGTGAGGCCCTGGGTTCGATCCTCAGCACCACATACAAAACAATAAAACAAAGACATTGTGTCCATCAACAACTAAAAAAAATTTAAAAAAAATAAAAATAAAAATAAAAAAAAAAAAATAAAAATGATATAAAACAAAAAGTCCAAAGCACTGGAGACAGCTGAGCATGGTCTGAAACCACGAGCCAAAATAAATCCTCCTTAAACAAGAGACAAAGAACCTGTTTAAATCCATTGAAAAGCTATCACACACAGCAGAGATCTCTTTGGAAGGAAAGCAGCCACACAAAGACTTGTGCAAAGATTCACAAAAAGCCCCAAATTGAAAACAACTTATATGTCCATCAACTAGTGAATGAATAAACAAATGTGCTATATTCCTGCAGCTAAGAATTATTGATCATAAAGAGGAATGCAGCACCACCCTGCTGCTCTGGACAAGCCCTGAAAACATCATACTCCTGGGCGGATACTGATCCCCATATCCATCAACACAAAAATTCAGCTTTTTATATGTCAATCGTATCTCAATGAAGTGACTTTTTTAAAGAAATACTATATGAAGTATGAGAAGGCAGACACAGAACTCTATGTATTGTAAGATGCCCTTGATGTGAAAAGTCCAGAAAAAACAAATCCGTAGAGACAGAAAGCAGATGGGTGGTGACCTAGGTGGGGCAGGCTGCCAGGTGCAGGGAAGGAGAGAGATGAGGGGCACATGGCCGAGGGGTGTGCGGAGCGGCTTTAGAGGGTGATAAATGTGCTCAAGGGCTCACTGGCGGAGAGTGTGCTTAGCATGCATGGGCCACGTGTTCGGTCCCCAGCACCAAAAGGAAGAAAAGTTCTGAATGGATGTGGTGAGGGTTCCATCGCTCCACCAACACCTGGGACTCGCTCCCTTTCAATGGGTGAGCAAATGGTGTGAGTGAATCCCAAGACAGCCATTCAAGCCCCAGCCAAGGAAAGCCCCAGCTGTATTTCACACGCACCTCTGCGTGAGCCCTGTCCATGCACCACACCTGACTGAATCCTCATTTCAGCGCTCTCTGCTCCTGCCCAGGTGCTTCCTTGGCCCCATTCTCCAGGTGAGAACCTGAGGCTCAGAGGAAGTAGGAAATGTGCTGAGGCCAGGGGCAGGGACCCAGTCGGGTGGTTCTGGCTCTTAACCAGCACCCATCTGGGAAAGAGACAGATAATCTAGAATCCACAGAGTCAGCGCCCCTGCCCACCCACAGGCTAGGACCAGGCATTCAAAGGACAAGGACCCTCCCCAGTCACCATCTTGATCCTTTCTCTGCTTGCCAAGGCAACACCAGCCCATTGTTTGAGACATTCATACACAATGCCTTCAAGAAAGAAAGCAGAGGCCCTGGAATCCCGCCTTCAGGAGCCAAACTCCCATGCAGGAATTTGGAGAGACGTGTTCATTCTTTGATTAGATACACTTTTTATTTTTATTTTATTTTATTTTATTTTTTTGTATCCGGGATTAAACCCAGGGGCACATAACCACTAAGCCACATACTCAGCCCTTTTTTGTATTTTTTTTTTTTTT
>CM053415.1:31692339-31756980 GCA_028644305.1 Xerus rutilus
GGACCTGTGGGTCCCCTGGCTTTGCTGTTACCCCAGCACTAAGAACGAGTACAGTCACAGCCCTGAGTTGGAGCCCATGCTTCCAGAGTGGTTGCCCAGCCTGGCAGGCCCCTCGGCCCTTCCCCTGGTGGGACCTGGTTGATGGTTTCAGTTGTGGGGTGGGGCAGCCCTGTGCCCTCATGAGCCTCACCTGGTGGCCCTGCAGTGAACATCACACAGGTACTTGGGGTCTAAGCTATGGTCACTGGCCACGGGGAGATTCCTCCAAGTTGTTCTTTCACCTGAGCTTTCCAGGGGCCCCCCTCCATGTGTGGGGGAGGGGAGGGCTGCCCGCGAGATGCAGCATGGTGAGGGTGGTGGAAATTCTCACCCTGGAGCAGGTGCCTCACTTCTGATCCTGACTTGGCTATATTGGCAGACAGGCCCTGAGCCTGTTTCCTGGTCTGCGAAGTGGGGGTGGCAATAAGTATCTCCCACATGAAGCTGCTGGGGGGGGCAGTGCCCTGGCGCATAGGAAGTGCCCAGGTGAGGGGTGTCAGCACAGTCCTGAGCCCAGGGGACCTAGGAGCCTTGAGTCTGGACCTTCACACCCAGTGGCCAGGGCTTTGGTCTGCACACGTCCAATTGGGGAGCAGAGCACATCCAGGGAGTCGCCCCTTCCTGTTTGTCCACCCTTTAGCAGCTGAAATTGGGGAGGGCTGGGACAGGGTGTGAACCCCGCTGCTCCTGGTGCCCTGGATCCTAATGACAGGTCAGGAGCTGGTGTTCACTCTTTAGTTAATAACAGGTTAGGGCTGATGGTGCAGGTCCTGTTGAACAGCATCCAGCCCAACAGGGAGGCTCTGTGTGGACCTGGTCCCGCCTTCCTGGCCGCACAACCTTGGGGAAGCTGCTTGGCTCTCTGAGCAGGTTTTCTCACCTGTAGACTGGGGATGAGTACAGTGGCTGGTAGTGTTGGCTGAGGATTAAATGAAATAACACACGGAAAAGAACGACAGGAGGTTTCACACAGGGCCACTGTGATGATTAGAATTATTGACAAGTGCAGATAAGGTACTTACTGTGTGTCCAGGGGTGAACTAGAGGCCGTGGTGGACAGGCTGTGCACTGCCTGAGGACACCATTCCCAGAGGGTGGGGGCAGATGTGGAAACACCAACAACATCCCTCCACCTAGGTTGCTGGCCCTCACATCAGGGAGATAAGATGGGGTTAAGCTTGAGCACGTGTGGTTGCGAAACTCTCCGAATGACAGCCGGGGCGGGGCTGGGGCCAGGGCCGTGGAACAAATTGCTGTCAGACTGGGTCTCAGCCCAGCTGCTCTGGTGCTCTGGGACCATGTGAGGTGAAGCTATCAGGGTCACAGCAGAAGTCAGGGAGGACTTCTCGGGGAGGTGTCTGAGTGGCATGGTCAGTTTATATCCAGCTCTGGAGTCACACTGAACTCTGATTTGGGACCGACAGTTGGCCTCACTGAGCCCCTCCTGTAAGATGGAACTGATTTAACACCTGCCCGCAGACCTCCATCCCAGGAAACCCAGCAGCCTGACCACACTTCCCAGCCTCACCCAAACAAGGTCTTACAAAAATGGCCCAGCCCCAATGGGGCTCCTGCGTGGGTGGCAGGGCCTAAGGCTTTGTGGGTGGGCCTGGTGAAAGGGAAGCATTTCCTCCTGGAAGCCACCTGGGTGCCCTGAGCCCCGTGCTGGTTATGAGCACTGCATTTGTCCACCTGGTGTAAGTTCCAGCCCCAGCTCTTTCCCTCCTGAGCTGTGTGGCCTTGGGAAGGTCACTTAATGTCTCTGAGGCTCAGTTTCATCACCTGTGAAATAAGGGAGGTGACAGCAATCCCCGACTTGTGAAGGGAATCAAGCTAGCTGATGCCCATGATGGGTCCCAGCCTGGACCCTGCTCAGGCTATGTGCTCATGCTGCTGTTAGGAAGGACAACTGCTGAGCCTGGGGCTGAGTCCCGCCAGGCAGCCTTGGTCAGTGACAGTGGCGAAGTGGAATGATTTGGGGGAGGGCCTATCAGGAAAGCCCACCACCTCCAACCACCCTGGTGACTTAGCCAGAGTGAGCAGCCCAGCCGTTTCCCAGCACCCACTGCACCACAGGCTGAGGGTGCCCCAGCATCTCCTGAAGGTGAGCCCGCGGCAGGTGGGGAACTGTCCATTCCCCAGAGGGCAATTCCAAGGCTGAGCATCAAGGCACCCACCTTGGGCTCACAAACGGCCCGGGCTAGGGGTTTGGGAGCCCCTGGGGAGTGGACCAGGTGGGGAGGCACTGACTCCTGATCCTGACTCCACCTCCTGCAGCCCTGTGAGCCTCTGCTCCCTGTGCCTCCTGCCCAGGTCTCTCAGCAGAAGGAATGAGGCCATATAACGTAGATTGAGGACAGAGCTGAGTTCAACCTGAAGAGAGGCTGCTGTGGGCATTTCAGGAACTGTAGGGGCTCTTGTTTGAAGAGAGGGAGCTTTGTGGAAGGCAAAACCCAATTTTCACCTCTTGGGCAACAGCTGCAGGTGGGGGATAGGGATCTGGGGGCTGGGGAGAAGCTGCCTTTGGGAACCAGTATTCCCAGAGTGCAGCTCTTCCTGCTCCATTCTGGGCAGGGCCATGCAGGGCCTCACTGGCACCATCTGTGGCCTCCAGCTTGCCTGTCCTGGCCTGTCTCAGAGCAGTAAATCATTGTTCTCTCTGCTTCTGCCTGGGTCCTCAGCATTGTAGCCTCCTGAGCTGGGGAGGCTGCCAGTGCCCGTTTCTGCCTCCAGACAGGGCAGAGCTGGCTTCGGATCAGCCCCCTGCTCCCTCTGCCCCCAGAGCTCACAGCAAGGCAGCCCCTCCCACCTGGATGCTCACATCCATCTCACTGCTGTCCCTGCTTCTGCCCCCACACTCCAGTCCCTTCTCCTGTGGTGGCCATGGCTGCATGCAGTGACCATGTCCCTGGGTAACTCTGGCCTCAGATTCCCTGTTGCTCCTAGGCCCCGGAAGCTGCTGCCCTGGACAGCGTGGCTGCCTGCCTTTACCAGGTCTCCACACGGACTTCAGGCAGCCGCCCAGCCTTTGCCAGGGCTATGCCTTCTTCCCTCCTTGTTCATCACCTCTGTTCCTGGGGAGCCCGCCCCAGCCTCCCCGCTAGGCTTGTCCCTTATCACTGTTGTCTCAGTGGCCATTTGACTCTGTGGTGGCCAGATGGGGCTATGTCTGTCTGTCTGGGAAGGGCTAGTGCGGAGCCAGGGTGGAGTGTGCTTGTGCCGCCCGGATGGCAGCCTTGGGGGACTGCCAACGTTCCCTTCCCCCTTCAACATCCCCTGCATGTGCACATGCCCCAGGGCCCAGCAGAACCGAGAGGGTAGGGGCGGGTGGATTCTGTGTAGAAGATGGGAGAGCCAGGCCTAAACGGCCTCCCGCCCTTGTCCAGCCTCTCCAGAGCGGCGGTCAGGGAGTGGGCTGGGTAAACAACCTGCAGCTATGCCCGGTGATAAGTCCCAAGATAGAGGAAGGAAAGATCTCTGGGACATCTAACAGAGCAGAGACCAGCAGATGAGGAGATACAGAGTAGATCAAAGAGGATGTGTGGGCCACGCACGTGCCGTGTGCAAACGGCCCGAGAAACCCTGAGCAAACAAAGCAAGCTGGTGAAGGACAAGAACCCCCCGTCCAGAGCAAGTCCTACGATTCCTGGGAGCAGGTGTGCATGTTTTAACAGTATAAACCAGCCTGGTGTGTTGGCACACACCTGTGATCCCAGCAGCTGGGGAGGCTGAAGCAGGAGGATCTCAAGTTCAAAGTCACCCTCAGCAACTTAGTGAGACCCTATCTCTAAATCAAATATAAAAAGGGGGATACAGAGATGTGGCTCAGGGGTTAAGTGCCCCTGGGCTCAATCCCTGTTATAAAAAAAAAAAAAAAAAAAAAAAAAAAAAAAAAAACAGTATAAACCAGCTTAGGCCGAAACCACCAAGTCTAAAACCATGTACCCCGAGGAGGGATCAGAGAAGGTGGTGCACAATAACATCATGTTTCTTTTTAAAGAAAATCTGAATGTAACAGCATGAGGACATTACCTAAGTCCTGCTGGTATGGACAGGGTGGCCCTTTCTTGCGGTGCTGTTCTGCACTATGGACTAGGTCATGAGTTTTCAAAAACTTTTCCATATGGGGTGGAACGGGGAACGATGGCAAAGACTGGAGGGAAGCCCCAGAGCCCCCTGTCTGGGAGTCCAGTCCTAGAAGAAGAAGGGTCTGAGGAGGGAGAAGGGGGACCTTGGGAGCAAGAACGGAGGGCAGGATTCTGGAAGGTTCTGGATGGGACGATACAAGTGGAAAGTCTCAGGAAGTAGGAGGGAGGGGGCCAGGATACAGGAAGCCCAGAAGCTAAGGCCTTGCCCCAATGATAATCTGAAATTATGCTTATATGGTCTGTCTTAGGTAAACTCCACCAGTCTCTTCCAGGTGAGGTTCAGAGGTTCTAACCCAGCCGTCTGAGCTGGGGATAGGCTGGCAGGTGGTGGGGCTGCAGGAGAGCAGCGTTTGCAGAATCTTGTGCTGCCTGGGCTTGGATTCCAGGCTAGCATCTTTTAGGATTTTGACATCTCCCTCTTGGCCATGGGGAATTTTTGTCTCCAGTTGAAGGCCCAAGAACTGGTGGCACCCCAGATAAGAAGCTTGACTCTTCCCAACTCTTAAACAGGCAGGCAGACCCCAAGTTACAGAGGGGAACTGAGGCCCAAGGGCAGGGACCAGGACCCTGTAGGTGGAGCAGGAAGAACCTAGCTGGTGAGCTGCAGGCCCAGCTGTGCTGCCTGTCACCAACAGGCCACTCCTGCTCACTGCTGGGCTCCTCTCCACTTTCACACCCCAAACCCCAGAAACAGTGCCTGGCACATTGGAGGGGCTTGGGAAACAGGGGTTGAAGATCTCTTGGACCCTGTTGGTTGGAGGGTATGGGATTGTGCAGAGGACTCTGCTGAGGGGAAAAGCATCAAGCCCGTAGTAGGTCTTGGATGACAAGCCTGGTACTCCTTGCCCACTGGTCTCTAATGTCCTCATGCCTGGGGGTACCAGGGTTGGTTTGAGCCCTGTTTAAATGAGACCCGCCTTGGTGTTCCCTGGAGCAGCTTGACCTTCTGTGTGTCTGTAAGGAGAGCCAGAAAGCACTCCCCTGACACGGAGCCCTAGGCCTGGCTCAGAGGCCTGTGCTGGGGCGGCCTTCCCAGGGCGGAAACAGATTAGGTCTTGAAAACAGAGCCAGAATTACTCCTCCAACAGTTGGTCTGGTTTAGGATTTACTTCCCCAGGATTAATAACTGGGTGTGGGGGAATTAACTATCTAATTACCACAGAAGTTTCCAGTAGGGAGAGTATCAGTCAATAGACCAATCAATCTGGTATTCACTGGGCACCACCTGTGGACTGCTTTCTCGAAAGTCTTCCTTCCTGTTGACACCCAGGATTCCTCCCCAGCCTCTCCCCTTTAACCCTCGCTGGGGTTCAGTTCCTTGTTCTCAGCCCCCTCCATGTCACAGCCCTGCCTTGGACCACTTAAGTCAGAACCTCCGCAGGTTCTCTGGGCCCGCACTCGGTCTCTGGATGAGCAGCCAGGAGTAACCGCGTGGTTGTGCTGATTGCCCCCGTCCGTCTTGTCTTAGGGGTGTGTGGATTGTGATTTCTCTTTTCAGTGGCGGTTTTCTGGATCACCTTCTCCATTCCTTTATTCTCAGGCTTCCTGTGTCATTTAGTCTCAAGTGCATCTTAAACTGACGTATGGCTGAGGGCAGGTGGTTCTTCCTAGTCTCACCCGAGAGTCTGTCTTTTGATGGGCGAGTTTAACTCATTCGTGTTTATTGTAGTCACCAGTGTTTTGGACCTGCTCCTGTTGTATCGTCCTACTGATGGTGTTTCCCCCTTTTCTTTCTTTGCTCTTCTCTTGCCTTTTGTTGAGCTATATTTTCACAATTAAAGTTAGGTCATAAGGCCCAAAGGGGACAGAGTGGCTAAAAATACCCTGACCTGGTGTTCTGCAATCTTCATAATTATAGTTGTTGAGGTGTGTCCCTTCACCCTGGCCATTAACCTGTGAACTTTTGGACAATAAGGACTTACTCATCTTTTGAGGGGGCCCTTGTGTGGCCTTAATACCAGGCCTTGTATAAGCTCATGAGTTGGTGAACAGGTGTTACTCAAGCATGCTTTTCATACTGTGTCAACAGTCTGTGTCTCCAGGGGCTTGGAGAAGTTCTGTCCCAAGGGCCTGAAGCAGGGGCAGGCGGTCAGCAGTTGGGGTGTGAGTGGAAATGTATTCAGCACCTAGTGAATCTAGAAAGGGCCGGCCGGAGCTGCAGCCGTTAGGAGCGTAGCTGTGGGCGAGCCCTAACCCCGAGCAGGCTGTCCTCCTCCAGCTCTGTGTCCCCACTGGCACTGGGAGCTAACAATACCCACCTCAGCAGAGCGCTCCGAGGGTCAGAGGGGAGCCACGTCAGGCACTGGGCTGCCGTGCGGCCAGCTTCACTCAAAGCCAGTACCTTGTACTTGAAAGGCCTGCTCAGAGGGACAAGGCTGGGAGTTCCTTGCAGTTCCATCTCCGGAGAGTGAGTCAGCCTCAGTTTACCACCACTGACGATTACCCAACAGCTGGGATTAACTGTGCTGATTAAGATGCCAACAAGATGTAACTCACCAGGCCTCCCCTGGGTACTGAATGCCTCACCCTATCACCCCTTCTCCTGACTGTCTCCGGTCGCTCTGTCCATGGTGGGTGTGTGTGGATTGGTATCAACATCCCTCTTGTACCAAGGAGGTTGCCTTGATGCCTAGATGCTTGAGTTGGGGCCTTGGTATCACTGTTTCCCAGCTGTGTGACCTTGGACAGGTTTCTTAACCCAGATGAGCCTCAGTGATCTTCATCTGAAAAGTGAGGATATAGGCGCTGCTGACATAAAACATCTGCGTATTTCAACACCTGTTCACTGAGCCCTAGGCCTAGGCAAATCCTGGAATTAAGGGCTGTGGAAGGTCCCCAACCCCCCTAAAAGATGCATGATACTGCCTAGAAGTTTGCAGCCCCATCAGTGGGGCCGAGACAAGGGCCCTGGGAAGGCCGAGTGCATCCTCCTCCTGGGCTGTGGGGTTTCGGTGGATGACTTGAGGAAGGGCTGGGCAGGCACCCAGTAGGTGCACTCACTGTGGAGCGGTCCCACTTGGGTGGGTTCCTGGTTTGCCTGCTGCGTGCTGCCTTGGTATCAGGGACAGGACACATGTTCTGGGAGCCACAAGCTTTGCCACCTGGGCGTAAAGTGCTTAAAGGTGAGGCTGGGGGCTGCCCAGCTCCAGAGGTGAGCCTCCACTAGACCCTGGGGACCCCAGGGAGCCACTGAGGCCCGGGTTGGCCCTGGAGGCAGGCTGGGTGCCAGACAGGATGACGGGGGCTGGCAGGACTGGCCCTTCTCGGGGGCCCTGAGGGGCGAGGCTGTTCCTGGGAAGGGGCGTGCCCTCCTGTGCGTTCCAGACATTCCATTGCTGAGGCACCTCCACCCCACCCCAACCCACCGAGACAGGGTTAACCCCAAGAGGGAGGAACCACAGCCAGTGACGGTGACCAAGGGCTGGAATATGGGCTGACTCGGGCCTGGAGAACCAGGTGGCCCTGCAAGGAAGGGCCCACAGAGCCCCATCTCCACACAGGAAGGATGGCCAGGACCCGACAGGGAGACAGAGACGTCTGGAGGAGGCAGGGACAGCTGGGACGGAGGCGATGGAAAGGACGTGGCCTCTCCAAGGTCGCCAGGGCGTGATCTGTCCCCAGAGTGGCCGCTCAGTGAAGAAGCTGCTCCCCTGCCTGGAGGAAGAGATGGCTGGGGAGCAAGGAAGTGCCCCTGCTGTGCCCTGGGGCCCAGGATACTGTGATTGTGGGGCCTGAGGAAGGGTGCCAGGCAGTGGTCTTCATCCTCTGGCTCTCCACACTCAGGCACCCAGCTCCTTGGGCACAGCAGAGCCTGGGTTGTTTTGGAGTCAGGCAGCCAGGGGCAGGAGGCAGGGCTGGTTGCGGCAGGTGGGTCTGGTGGAGGAGGAAAAGGAAGAGCAGCTAGAGGTACCAGGAAGTACCAAGCACCAAGAGAGGTGGGCAGACACTCAGCACTCACCACCTGACATGCGCGGTCAGCGGGGCCTGGAATGAGCAGGCAGAGTCCCCAGGATCACCTGGAGCCCACCATCCCACATGGTGGCCACCAAATGTGCATGGAGCAGCTGAGGTTTGCCGGGGCGTGACTGAGTGTCCCAAAGGCAGTGTGGAAATAGTGTCAAGGGCTCAATGGTGTTCTGTCTGCTGGGTTGTATTTTGGGTATATTAGGTTAAGTAAAGTATGAAAATTAAGTTGGCCTGTTTCTTCTTACTCTTTTTAATGTGGCTACTTGGAAAAATTAAATGCTAATGTGGCTTGTGTCTGTTGGACAGTGCTGGAATTTCACCAGGGCAAATGTAGTCCCCAACTCCCCCCTGGGGACCCTCCCACCTGCTGCATGTGGCTTTCCATTAATCACAGTGAGCAGACATGAGTGGGAGTTAAGGCTGTAACAGGTGATATCGTGAATGCCGTAACTCCAGCCAGTGGCAGGTGCTTGGACCATTTTCAGGACAGGCTCCATGCAGGGGGCTATGGATGTGACAGGAGCGGAGACAGAGACCCCCGCCCTGGCAGAGCCACTGTACCCCAGTGATGGCAAGGAGCATAGCCAGTGGACAGGTCCAACACGCTCTTGGGAGTCATCTCCGTGAGTTGTCACAGATAAGGAAACTGAGGCTCAGAGAGTCTAAGGAACCTACAGAGCCTACAGCCCTGAGTGAAGCTGCCTCAGCGTCCCCTGCAGGCCAGGTGGAGAGGAGAAGGTCAACTTGGACAGGAGTTCCTGAAAGCGGCAAGCGTGGCTCTTGACGCCGCCCACCTGCAGTGCCCTCCTGGGTTGATGTTGGCTGGGGGTGGACACTCGTGTCCTTGCTAATTGGGCTCTCTCCAGGAGCAGGGTTTGCCCTCTGGGTAGCAGTTGGTCAGAGTTGCCCTCCCCAGCTCCCAGATCTTCCTTCAAGGCAACCATGTCACACCTTGTCCAGCCTAATACTTATCTGTGTCCAAACACTGTCAGAATAGAGTGGGGTGGCTGTGGCACAGGTCACATGGGAGGTAGTGGCCTTGACTGAGGTGGAGCCGTCAGACAGATGGAGGAGGATGCACACTAGGGAGCTGGGGTGACTAGACCTTCCCCGCTCCCTTCCATGGTTTCTCTCCTGCAGACAGAGCAGCAGGAAGGCCTGTTGCTTACCCCCCAACCAACTGACCCCCATCCTTGGTCCAACCCAAGGCAGCAGATGCAGGCTGTGTGTGCTCCTGGAGGGTCCAGGCTTGGGGTCCCATGTACACCAGCCTCTGCTGCAGGTGTTGGGGAGACAGTTCTGTATGTGGATGTCATTTGCAAATCCCCAGCCCCCAGGCAAGTGACATGCACAAGGTGGAACAGAGTGTGCTTGTCTTGCACCCAGATTAGTGTGAACAGCATGGGTGGCCCAGGGCCTTGTTTTAGCCACTCACTAAATCAGCGGGTCCAGCTTCAGATCTTGGCTACTGACTTTTTTTTTTTTTTTGGTACTGGGGATTGAACTCAGGGGCACTCGACCACTGAGCCACATCCCCAGCCCTATTTTGTGTTTTATGTAGAGACAGGGTCTCACTGAGTTGCTTAGTGCCTCGCTGTTGCTGAGGCTGGCTTTGAACTTGCGATTCTCCTGTCTCAGCCTCCCTAAGTGCTGGGATTACAGGCTTGAGACACCACGCCCGGCTTGGCTACTGACTTTTAGCTACTCCTCAGAAAGAGTCCCAATCCTGGTGGGGAAGCCAGATCAAAGCAGAGAAGCCGCCTCCTGCCAGTTGCTTCTTGGTGATCCCTTCATGAGAACCTCAGCAATATATTCCCCACAGGTAGCCTCCACACTCTCAGCAAGTTCTTTTTTTGAGTGGGAGACAGCTCTGGGAATTGAACCTAGGGTGCTCTACGATGAACTGCATCCCCAGCCCTCTTTATTTTGATTTTGAGACAGGGTCTCACTAAGTTGCTCAGGCCTTGAACTTGCAATCCTTCTGCCTCAGCCTCCCAAGTGGCTGGGATGACAGGCCTGGCCACTGTGTTGGCCAGCCTGTCCATGACAAAGCAAGGGACTCAATGCCATTTACAACTCCCAGGTTCTCCCCCTGCAGCTGCTCTGCCCCAGTTACATCCTGGGGACACAAAGAGGCACCTGTTCCAGGCTCCTGTCTGCAGGCTCAGCCCCAGGAAGCACTCCTCTGGTCCTTGAGTCCTCAAAGTCAGCTCCGGGCTCTGAACAGGCACCAGGCAGCCTCCCAGCCAGGCCCGCCCCATTCCCTTCCTTGTCCTGGGGGAGGAAAACAAGGACGGATTCTCCAGATAAACAATCCATCTGCTGGAGGTGACTCCCCTGGGCTTGCAAGACCCAGCCAGCCAGCAGCCCCTGACCATAGCCTGGCCTGGGCCACAGGGGCTGTTTTTTCTGAGTCCCGCTGAGCCTGGGCTCCCCTTCAGGCCCTGCTCCTGTTCATCAGGTGGGTCTGGGCCAGGGCAGGGATGTCTCCCATAACTTAGCACCCACCTCCTCCCTTCCTGTCACAGGTGGGCTTCTGAATGTGTCCCATCACCGAGAGACATCAGCTCCTGCAGCATTCACAGGAGACCCCAAAAGTCTAGAAGGAACTCCCCACACCCTTTTGAACTCTTCTAACCTCTCCGGTTTCCTCCCCAATGCCCCTTTCTGTGGCCCTGGTGGCTCTGCGTTCCTGGGTCTCCTCTGTCCTCTCCAGCCTGTGCAGGCTCTGCCTTCCTGGGTCTTCCATGACCCTGACAGTTTTTTTTTCATCGTACACAAATGCAGCACAATTTTTCATTTCTCTGATTGTGCCCAGCGTAGCACCGCAGCATACGTGCAGTCAGACCTTGACTCTTGTGAGGTGGCCCTGTCAGCCATTGGGTTGCACGGCTTGGGTTTGTCTGCTGGGTTCTAGTGTTGAGGTGTAGGTCACACATCTCTGGGGAGGAGTCCACAGAAGTGACGCTGTGCTCTCCTCGGTGACCATATCAGGCGTCCTAGCTAAAGGCATACCATCCCAGGGATGTGAACTTTGAGCTCTTCTCCACTGTGGTTACTGGGTTTTTAGGAGAAGCCCAATTCATAGGACCAAGTGGGGTAGGCAAGCAGGGGCCCCAGGAGAGAAGGGGACCTGAGGATACAACCCACAGGGGAGTAGGGAGGACAGAAGGGCTGAGTGACAGCCTGCGAATATGTCAGTTGCCACTGCCCCCGACGCTCATGGCACCTCCTGTACCTTCCCGTGGCAGGAGTCTGTGCAGCCTCCTGAGTGCCAGCCAGTGTCAGGCCACCAGTGGCACACACAGGAGCAGTGTGACCTTGGATCTGCTCTGGGGCCCTCACACTGCTCTGAATTCCGCACTCAGCCTTTGAACCCCAAGGCTGTCGTTGAAACTTGATCCAGGCGTCTCCAGCGGTGACCCTGATCCCCCAACACACTTTCCTAAGCCATAGGATTTCTTGCTCCCATTGTATGGAAACCGAACCTTGGGACCTGATGGCTTGTCCACACCACATGGCTGGCTGGTGCCGTCAGCGGTACCAGCCTTCCCCTTACATGGGCTGCCTGGGCAGGTGCCTTTACTTCTGGAACCCTGGTTTGCTGACCTGGGTGATGAGCAGGTGAGGCCAGATGGCTTTCCAGGCATCTTCAAGGGCCAGTGGCCACTGGCCTCAACACACGCGTCCATGCTGACCTCCAAGCAAGGAAAGGAGGCTGGCCTGTCCCTTTGGTGTGGCATTCTTTCTTCCCCTTTTCTTGGGTGGGTGGCTGGAGGCACCTTGGTTTCTGTGGCTCACTCTGTGGCGGTGTCTCAGCCTCCATGAGGGGCCCGTGGCCCTGGCTGTCTTGTGTGGCTTCCCCTGTGTGGCTGGACCAGCCGGGCCAGTTCCCAGCACTCCTGAGAGCCACACCCCTCCCAGGGTCCCACCTGCCTGCCTGCCCACATTCCTGTGCTCTTGCCTGGGTCTCTTTGGCTGTCTGGCTGTCGCTGGGACACCTGTGGTTGGCTCCTGTAGCCGGCTGAGCAGGAGGCAGAAAGCAGGACCCTTTCAGGACCCAACTCAAAGGGCAAAAGTGCCAAGACTTCAGATGCCAATCCAGCTCCGCCCTGCTCCTGGCAGTGGGACTGCGACCCCGTGATGAGATCATTTGACCTCAGTTTCCCCAATTGTAAGGCAGGGACAACAGAGCTGCTTATCTGGGGGAGGCGGTTACTCATGAACTACCATGTGACTCGTGGGCCCTGGGCTGGGGACAGTCAGCCCTGGCATCTTCAGGAGACTGGGTGTCACCTCTGACCCTACCTCATGGAGCCCAGGATGAGAGGCAGGGCGAGGGAGGACACGGTAAGCTGGCAACAGCAAATGACAGTGCCACCCTCTGTCGCAGCTCTGTTGTGGGACAGTGTTCTGACCGCACAGCACACCCCTCTGGCCTGGGCAGTTTCAGTGTATTTGCGGAGAGTGCCATCGCCCCAGGAAGGCCCTGAGCACCGCCCGTGCTCCCTCCTGCCCTGGTGTCCCAGGACCGCTCCCCCAGCTGCGTGGGACATTTCATAAGCGGAGCCTCGCACTGCAGCCCTCCCTCAGCCGGGCCGTGTTCCCACGGTCCTCACCGTCCACCCACAGAGCCAGGGCTGTGCTCCTGTCTTGGCTGAATAGTACGGACAGACCGCACCTTGTTTCCTCACTCGCTGGTTTCCTCACTTTGCTTTCTCTGGGGCCCTCGTGATAGCGCTGCTGAGAAGGTTTGTGTGTGAGTTTCTGGGAGGCAGACGGGGCGAGCCGCTCAGGTACGTGCCTTGGAGCAGTTGTTGGGTCATATAGTAATTAAGTTCAACTTTTATTTATTTATTTTGAGTAATGAGGATTGAACTCAGGGGCTCTTGACCACTGAGCTACATCCCAGCCCATTTTTAAATTTTTATTTTTTGGTCCCAGGTATTGAACTCAGGGGTACACGACCACTGAGCCACATCACCAGCCCTATTTTGTGTTTTAGAGACAGAATCTCGCTGTGTTGCTTAGCTCCTCGCTGTTGCTGAGGCTTTGAACTCACGATTCTCCTGTCTCTGCCTCCCAGAGTGCTGGGATTACAGGTGTGCACCACCACGCCTGGCTTTAAAATATTTTTTTAAATTGTTGATGGATCTTTATTTTATTCATATTTATATGCGGTACTGAGAATCAAACCTAGTGCCTCACACATGTGAGGCAAGTGCTGTACCACTGAGCCAAAACCCCAGCCCTCAGCCCATTTTTAATTTTTATTTTGAGAGAGGATTTCATTAAGTTGCCCAGGGTGGCCTTGAACTTGCAACCCTCCTGCCTCAGGCTTCCAAGTTGCTGGGATTACAGGCATGTGCCACAGTGCCCTGCTATGGTCAACTTTTCCAAAGTTGAATTCTGATCTTCCAGACTGTTTCCCACAATCCTGCCCTATTTTACATTCCCTCCAGCATGTACAGGGGGCCAGTGGCCGCTACGGTAGCCATTATAGTGGGTTAAAAGTTGTGGTTTTGAGCACTGGGCATTTTAAATCTATCTGGGAAGTATCCACCATGTGCTGGGAGCCCTGAAAAATTGCCACATGGAGTTGTTAGGGCCTGGATTGCAGGGCCTGCCTGGGTTGGAGTCCTGGCTTTGCCATCTAATTACAGTGTGACTTTGGGGAAGTGACATAACCACTCTGATCCTCAGTGTCCACAACTATAAAGCAACAGTGATGATACGGTCCCCCTGGCACAGGGCTAGACTGGAGACCAAGTCGGCAGTGAGGGGCAGCCTGGCACGGCGGCAGGCACTGGCAGCTCATGCTGTTGGGAGGTGGCTGCTGCCATCTGTTGGCACATGCGACTTCCCTGGCATCCCTGTAAGTGGCTGTTAATGCCCAGGGGAGAACCCTGGCCCCCTGTTTACATGTCCTGTGACCTGGGTGAGTGCTTTGCCATCTCTGATCCTTGGTTTCCTTACTTGGAAAGGGGTGCCCCAGCCTCCCAGGTCTCAGGTGAGTGACATGGTGCCTGTGAATATGCCTGATGCCTGGCCCAACACACAGAAAATGTCCAGTGACCAGTGACGCCCAGCAGGCCTTGGGGCCCACGTCCTACTGGGTCCTCTTCCTACACCGTCCCTCCAGGAGCCC
Organism: Xerus rutilus; assembly: GCA_028644305.1. NCBI lineage: Eukaryota > Metazoa > Chordata > Mammalia > Rodentia > Sciuridae > Xerus > Xerus rutilus. The sequence goes on from CM053415.1 coordinate 31,706,641, forward strand.
GAGGCCCCTAGGACTGGTGGTCACCCCTGCTCTGGGTCCCGTGCTAATTGCTGGGTCAGCTGGAAAACTGGGCCCCACCACAGTGGGGTCAGCAGGTGACTTCCTCTGTACTGCCCTGCCCCATAGCAGGGCTGGTAGGGAGTGGGCCATGCCCAAAGTGGCCATGCCCAAGGTGGTGCTGGGCCAAGAGGCACAGGCTTCCTGCTTCCCCTGCGGGTCCTGTGGTGGCTACACAGTCCTGGGCTGAGTGTCTGGGTTCAGGGTCACTGTCTGTGGGTGCAGCAGGTGGGCTGATGGTCAGTCTGGTGGCTGAGGGCCCAGAAAGACTTACTCCCATGTGGTCTGCCCAGCCAAGGAGTGGGGATTAGGGAACATGGGGAGAGTGGGGGTGGACCCATGGCCCAGCTGCTCTGGAAGCTCCACTTATCCCCCTTACCCACTCCTCCATCCAGAGTCCCCCTCTGACCTTTGCCAGCCACTCCCCAGCTCTTTGCAGGACTTTGGAGGCATTACTGACTTGTGAACTTGGGGTGGGGGGTCCTAGCTGTTAGTGAGTGAAGCTTTGCCCAAAAGTAACATGCAGGATGCGGCTCCCTGGGGCACGCTTTGGGAGAAGGTGTGGCCTGGTCTTGTTCTCTGTGAGCCCGAAGTGTCCAGGCCCCAAGTGTCTGTCCCCATGGAGCAGACCCTTGGGCAAGGGCATAGAGGTATGTGTTCATGATCTCTATTGGCCGTCAACATTTGTGCCCCCAGCTTGCCCACCTCAGCAGCACCCACAGGGCATCAGGGTCTCCTGGAGAGCCTAGAAGTCAATGAGGACAGCATACGGCTTCCTGGGCGCAGCTCTGGACACCCAGACTCAGAGGGTTGGGCCCGTGCCCAGCAATCTCAGTTTCTCCTGCTGCCCAAGGAGGTCCCGGGATCTCCTTCTGTAGTTCTAGCAGAGGGTCAAGAGTCCTGCCCTGGCCCACCCCACTGGACACACTGGGGTCTACCTGTCTCGTGGCCCCCAAACTCCTGCCTATCCTTTAGAACCCATCCGTAGGTTAGAGAGTTATTCAGCCGTAAAAGGAAGAAGTCCTCACAGATATCACAGCACAAATGACACGAAGTAAGAGATTCCAGACAGGAGGGACCGCATGCTTTATGGTTCCGTTAGTATAAAATGTCCAGAACAATCAACTCCACAGTGACAGGAAGATTAGCATGGGCCAGAGGCTGGAGGAAAGGGGACGGGATGGCTGCTAAGAGGTATGAGGCCTGGGGCGAAGGCCATGTTCTGCATTTATATGTTGGTGACGGTCGCAAAACTGAATACCCTAACAGCACCGAGTGTATGGGCAGATTTTATGGTATATGAATCATATCTCAATTAAAACAGAACGTAGTGCTGGTTGTGGTTGGTGCATACCTGTGGCGCAAGCTACTCAGGAGGCTGAGGCAGGAGAACCTCTGGAGCCCAGGAGTTTAAGACCAGTCTGGGAAAGACCCTGTCTCCAAACAGAAAAAGTTGTGTTTTGCCAACAGGGCAGAATGGTGGCCTCATCTTGAGTAACCAAATGGGGGCTGATGCCACCACCGCAGGTGCTGCCTTACCTCTGGCTTCAGTGATGTCACCCTGTGGGACAGCCAAGCTCCTAAGAAGGCACAGTGGGCTGCTCCTGGGACAGCCTGGGAGGAAGGGGTGCTGCCAGGACCCAGGCGGCTCTGGGCCTAGCTCCTCTGGTTCCTGTCCACAGCATCTCCAATAAGGAGCTCTCGGAGCTGATCGAACAGCTGCAGAAAAATGCTGACCAGGTGGAGAAGAACATCGTGGACACTGGGGCCAAGATGCAGAGCGTAAGTGCCCCCATCCCCATCTGCCTCAGTCAGCAGTCCTCACCCAGGGTGATTCTGCTCCCCAGGGGACACATGGCCACATCAGGAGACATTTGCAGCTGCACAAGTGTGCATGGGCAGAGCTCCTGGCCTCTAGCTGGTGGGGACAAGGACACTAACATCCCGCAGTGCATAGCCCACCACAGAGCAGTCCAGCCCCAACACTAATGGTGCCCAGGTCAGGAAGCCCTTCTCTGCAACAGTGTTGCCTGTGGGAAGAGGAACCTCTCGGGTGCTGAGCTCCTGTCTCTTCCTGGGCCCTGGGTGAAGCGTCCCTGATGCACAGGAGAACCAGTGTCGGGAGCCAGCCCTGGGGTAGGGTTCCGGCCCTGCCACCTACGGTGTGACCTTGAGCAAATGAGTCACCTTACCTCCCCATGTGCCTGGCTCTCCCTGAAAGGCTGAGTGACTGTCCCTGTCTGTCCGGGTTGTTAGAAAGATTTGAGGAGATTCTTTGTGCAGAGTGATCACCAGTAGCATCCTTCCTGCTTGTGCCTCCGTGGCCAGGACCCAGGGCGCAGGCTGTCTCCTCCTCAGCTGGAGAAGATGGAGGAAATAGCTGGGCACATCAGTTCCCCACCCGTGCCTCAGTCGTGGGGAGAACGACTGTCCTGAGCCCACAGCGTCTCCTGAGGCCTGAGCAGCATGCTGTCTCTCGCCGTGCCTGGCAGTGAGCTGCAGAGGTGGTCACCTTTGAACTCTTAGTGAGCCCAGCTGGACACAGCTGAGCTTGGGCCCATAGTATAGCTGGAGAAACTGAGGTGCAGGGGTGACCGGCCAATGACCGAGTTGGTCCCAGAAGCAGCCTCCAGGTGGGATGCCGTATTTAGCAAAGAAAATAACTCGGGAGGTCCAGCTCCATTTGGATTCCAGAACCCTAATGATTTCTCAGCCTGAGTAGGGCCCATGTACTGTTTGGGATATACTTAGGCCACAGAGTTCTTTCTTGTGTGTCGGATCCAGTATAACTGGGCAGCCTGTGTGTCACCTGGCATGTTAGTCACTGGGAGACTAAGAGGAGGGCCCAGAGGAGTGGGACACTGAGGGCAGGGAGGTCATGATGGAGATCAAGTTCTGCTGGGCCCACGGCTGTCCCAGGCTCAGTTGTGGCAGCCCTTCCCTGCACAGCTACCCCTGGCCGCCTGGTTGTGCACCCTCGAGGCCTGTCCACAGGTGGAGGAGGTGGGCATGTGGGGCGGCCTGGGGCCTGAGGTGGCCCTTTCCTCCTGCCTGTGGCCCTTTCCACGGGCCCTGGTCCTCCAGCTCCTGCCACCCCTGCTGCCCCTGCCCCGTGTCGGACCACCACACCCCTGTCCCCGCCCACCCCTCACACTCGGCTCCTCTGTGCCTTTTTGTTATTTTCTCTCGAGGACCCTGCAGTAGTGTTTTTCCTTTCCTAAATGAAAAACAGCTTTTTAGGGTGTGTCTCTTTTTTTCCCTCGCAGTAAGAATAATAGGTATTCATTACAGACATTTCAGGGCAGAGAAGTATAACCAAGTTAATTAAAACCCCGTAGAAGCCCCTCCAGTGAGGGACCATTAGCTGTCTGACCCTTTCTCACATGTGTGTGCATGAGTGTGCATGTGAGTGTGAACAGGGCTCAGCCCTCTCATTTTATTTGCTGAAGTAATGACTCAGAGTAACAAGATGCGTTGGGAGGTCACGCTGAACTGGGTTTTAACATCAACCCAGTACTCTGGAGAAAAGAAGCCTCCCTCTAAAGGCTACATGGGCCGGATGGTTTTTTTCTTTCTCTAGATGTCATTATTTATTTATCTTATTCCCCCAAATTTCTCCAGCATGTTCCATCTTTTTTTTAAAATATTTCTTTTTTAGTTGTAGGTGGACAGAATATCTTTATTTTACTTTTATGTGGTGCTGAGGATTGAACCCAGTGCCTCCCGTGTGCTAGGTGGGCATGCTACCACTGCGCCATAACCCCAGCCCATGTTCCATCTTTTAATCAGTGAGCTCCACATAATGTAACTTAACCGTCTAAAGGGTGCAGTTCAAGCCGGGCGCGGAGGCGCACACCTGTCATCCCAGCACTTTGGGAGGCTGAGGCAGGAGGATCGTGAGTTCAAAGCCAACCTCAGCAACCGCGAGGCACTAAGCAACTCAGTGAGACCCTGTCTCTACATAAAACACAAGGAGGATGTGGCTCGGTGGTCGAGAGCCCCGAGCTCCATCCCTGGTACTTAGCACATTCACAGCACGACATTTCCCCGTTCCTGGAGGAAACCCCACACCCCTGGGCATGGGTCCTACCTTCCTGCCCAGTTTCCAGAGCCACTACATGTTTCTGGGTCTCCACGTATTTACTCAGAGTGGATATTTCAAATAAACAGAATCCTACCCCCGGTGACCCTCTGTGTCTGCCCAGATGTTCAAACGGGCAGAAAAGTCTGAGAAACTGTACAGCAGACATCGACGTCTCTACCACCCAGATTTACTAGTGACGTCCACTCTTCTGGCTTATTCTCTCACCAGTCACCTATGTGTGTGAGTGTGTGTGTGTGTGAGTATGTGCATGGTGTATTAGATAAGTCAGTTCCTGTGACTTTAAGAACCCTTTCTCTTGAGGTAGGGCTCATATAAAGTGTATAGACACTTTTTTTTGGTACTGTATCGAAGGGCACTTTACCACTGAGTTACCTCCCCAGTCCTTTTTCTTTATTTTTTATCTAGAGACAGGGTCTCCCTAAGTTGTTGAGGTTGTCCTGGAACTTGTGATCCTCTGGCCTCAACCTCCCTGGTTACTGGGAGTACAGGCATGGCCACCGTGCCTGGTTAGACACATCCACATTTAAGAGTTCACTTCAGTAATTGTTTGCTTTGGTAGGCAGCCATGTAACCGCTGCCCGGGCAGAACAGAGAACATTTTCCAGAAAACTTCCTGATCCATGTCCTTCCCAAGTGACGCCTCTGCTGACCTCTTGCTATTGATCACTTTTCCTGACTTTGAACTCTCAAACATCCACACGGTGTCCCTGGCTCTTTCCTTCCTCATCTCAAGTGTGCTGAGAGTTTGCACACAACCCCCCCCCCCCAGCCAGGTGATGATTAATTGGCTTCCCCTCTTTGCAAAATCAGTCTCTGATGCTGCAGCTGCCAGGAGGGCTCCCAGACACTGGCGAGGATGAAGTAGATTGAAAGTCACCTGCGCCAAGAGGCCCACTTGCTTTGGTATGATTCACTGACCGGGCTGGTGCCCGGGGGTGAGACGCCAGTTCCACTGGCCTTTCCTCTGGGCCTCACCTCAGCCCCGGGAGCCCCACTGCTCTGCCCGCCCCCCGTGGCCAGGGCAGTGCCGCCTGGAGGCCTTTTCTTCCCCAGGGGGAAGCCAAGTCCTTACTATACTGGGCGCACGTCACCTCTGTTCATTTCTTTTTCCGTTGGCCGTTCCTTCCTTTCTTTTTCTGTTTTCATTTTTCAGTTTTCCATTTGCTGGGGATGGAACCCAGGGCCCCGGGCCTGCGAGACACTTTCTATCTTTATGCAACTTGGTCGATGCGGTGTCACAGATCAGAAAGGGCTGCCATTTCAAATGTGGGGTGTGAAGATTCTTAGTCCCTTTAGCAACTGGCACAGCACTTGCCAGGAACTCGTTTCAGAATGTCTTCATCTTGCATTAAGGTGACTTCAACGTTGCCTTTTATGCCATTCCTGGCCCTGCCCCAGGCAGCCGTGCATCTGCTCTCATCTGCCTGTCCCGGCCACTTCACACGGGCAGAGCCACCCGTGCTTGAGGTCTTTGTGCAGCTTCCCCACTGCATGTCCCAAGCTGGGCTCGGCTGTTCTCACGGAGCTGTGTTCCCCAGGCCACTTCCACTCTTCCGATTGCCTGTGTGTGGCTCTGCGGGTGGAACCCGGCCTCGCGAGCCAGGCAAGCTCCGCCTCTTCTGAAGAGGAGTCTCCTCCTATTCCCGCTGGAGAGATGGGCACCCGGCCTTGGCCCTGCCACCTCCCCTGCTGCACCTGGGGTCCCTTGGGGATTCATCCCAGAGGCCCAGTCTCTCGGGTGCTGACAAGAACTGATGGGCTGTGCGTGGAAGCCCACTGTCCAAGCCCGACTCACGGCTGTTCTGAGCAGGCCCCGAGCTCCCAGGCCCTGAGCTCCTGCACCCCACCTACGGGACTCCTGCCCCATGTCCCCTGGGGCTGCCAGTGCGGCCACTCTTCTCCCACGGTGCCATCCCAGCCCACACCTCCGTGCCAGCATCCTCTCCCTGAGAGGCCCGGAGGCTCTGCTCTGAGGCATAACTGGGCCTGTCACCATGTCCTCCCTTAGGGCCATCCCATGCTCTGTGTCCTGCAGGTCCTGTGTTCTCTGGCCTCCGTCTGTTTCTGTCCCCACCCCTGCCGTTCAGCCCAGGGCGCTTCTCCTGGCGCCTCAGCCGTGGCTTGCTCTGGCCTGGGGACCTTGGCACGTGCTGTTCCCTCTGCCCAGAACACACTCCCTGTCCTCCTTCATCCTTGGCTTGTGTCACAGCCTTGGAGGGGCCTTCCTGGTCACTGGGGCTGAAATGGGTCTCCTTTCTTCCCTCTCTGGCGCGTGCTGTTCACAGGCAGTGGCTTGTAGGAACTTGAAGTCGCCCTCGAGAGGTTCCTGTAGACGAGCCTTGCAAGCAGTCCCCCCGGCTGGACTGTGAGTGCCAGGCAGGCAGGGCCCCACCCCTCCACAGCTGTGTCCCGGTGACCAGCACGTAGTGGTGTTTAGGCCGCGTGTGCTGCGTGGCTGGAGCAGCAGAAGGAGCCAGGGCAGCCTCCTGCTGCCTCCCATCGCCACCGAGCCCACTCTGAGTCCCCACCCATTGTCCTCTTCCTCTCACGACCCCTCACAGGACTTGGCCCGCCTGCAGGAGGGACAGCAACCCGAGCACCGGGACGTGGCCCTGCAGAAGGTGTCAGACTCGGAGAAGCTGCTGTTTGTGCTGGAGGCGGACGCGGCCATCGCCAAGCACATGAAACACCCCCAGGGGGACATGATTGCTGAGGAGTAGGTCCCCTCCATTTGGCACGGTTGCCCGGGCAGGCCTGCAGCCCGTCCACACACAGGACTCCCAGATGGGGTTTACCAAGGGCTAAGTGGATGTCAGGCTTGGGCCAGGTGCTCTAAGTCACCCCCATGACAATCCTACTCTGTATTTGGGGAAACTGAGGCTCGGGGAGTTGGCACCTTGTCCTGATTGGAGCATGACCAGAGCTCCCTGAGCTCCCCACTGACTCGGCTTTAGATGGTCCTCCTGGCCTGCAGCCACGACGTCCCAGGCTCTTCACCCACGCCTCAGCTCCGTATGGGCGTACAGCCCCATGACTCTCCCCTGGCCCGTATCACCTGCACTTATCCACTGTGGCCACTGCTGGACAATGGGCCCCAGTGGTCCTACCTGTTTCTTCAGGAACCTTCTATGGCTCTGGGCATAGAGCAGACCCCCAGGAAATGTTGGTGGAGGGAAGAGGTTGAGGGGGAGTGGGCAGGGAGGGTGAGGAGGCTGCATCAGTGGCCTGGAACTCAAGGCCACCGTCACCCTGTCCTTCCAGGCTATAGGCAGAAAGCCTACACAGGGGTCTGGGAGGGCCCCCCTTGGGCCTGGGCAGTGCCATGCCAGCGGGCCCCACTAACCCGGTGGCCCTCCCCACTCAGCATCCGGCAGCTGAGGGAGCGCGTGGCCAACCTCCGCGAGAAGCACAAGCAGATCTACGCCCTAGCGGCGAAGGAGGCAGCCCCGGAGGTCAACTGGGCGGCCCTGGTGGAGGAGAAACTGGTATGGCCTGGCAGGGGCCACATGTGCTGGGAAAGCCACGGTCCTTCAGGGGAGGGGGCTGTAGTCCCAGTGTCTCCTGACGTGCCCACGAGAAATGTGAGAGGGACAGTGCCAGCCTGGGTCACGCAGCACGGGTGGTGGACACTAGGGCTCTGCCCCCACCAGCGTGCCTCATTCCCCAGGCCCAGCTCGCTAGGGTCCTGGCAGGCTGCTGTGGGCAGGAGGGGGATGGTCAGATGCCTGGCCGCCATGTCCTGAGGCTGCTGTGACTGAGAGGACGTGTCCAAACACTTGGCCAGCCATCGTCAGTGGCACAGGTGCCCGCAGCCTCGGCCTGCGTCTCTGTGGGGTCTGCGCTCGCTGCTCGGCTGTCCTGTGAGGAAGGGAGCGTTACCCTCCTCCCCAGGGCAGAAGGCCGAGGCCAACGGGCAGGGCTGTGAGTCCCGCTGGCCCACCCCCTCCTGCGCTGTCTCTCACCTGCCCACCAGGACAAGCTGAGTGGCCAGAGCTTTGGGACGGACCTGCCACTGGTGGACAGCCAGGTGGAACAGCACAACATCTTCCACAACGAGGTCAAGGCCATCGGGCCCCACCTGGCCAAGGACAGGGACAAGGTGAGGGAGTTCTGGTGACTGGGGGGCCTGGGAAGGCGCAGGCCTGCACCCCTACCTCACCAGAACCCTCGGTTCCACCCTCAGGAGCAGGACAGCGAGCTCCAGGCCAGGTACCAGAAGCTGCTGGTGAGTAGTTCTGGGGAAGACTGTCACCTCCCGGGGGTGGGAAGCTTGGGGTCGTGGGCACAGCTTCCCCTCCTAAATGTGACATGGGCACGCGATAAATGTTCAGAACGGAAGGGGCTTACGTGGGAAGAGATAGTACTCTGGCTTATGGAGATCTGATAGATCCGGGGGTACCGCCTGTCCTGCAGCAGCCGTTCCTTTATTAAGCACCTGCTGCATGCTGCACACCACACTGCATGCTTTCTGGACAAAGTCCTCCCCTTTCCCTTTTCAGAAGAGATGTGCTCCTCTAGCTTGCTTGCACAATCGCTTCCTTGTTGCAAATCTTTCACACCCCCAGACGTCTGAACACAGTGGCCTGGCCTAGTGGTCAGCAGCTGGCCTTCTGTACCCTTGCTTATTGGAGCTGAGACCCTGAGTGAGTTGCTTAGCCGCTGGGAGCCTCAGTTTCCTCATCTGGAAAATGGAGTTGCTACACGACCCTGTCTCACGAGGTCCCTTGAGGACTAAACAGGTTAAAGTTGGAGGCGTCCCTGGCACAGTCCTGGCATGCAGAGGGCCCTCTCGCCGGTCAGCTGCAGTTTTTTTTTTTTTTTTTTTGGTACTGGAGATTGAACTGAGGGGCACTTGACCACTGAGCCACATCCCCAGCCCTATTTTGTGTTTTATGTAGAGACAGGGTCTCACTGAGTTGCTTAGCACTTCACCATTGCTGAGGCTGGCTTTGAACTCACGATTCTCCTGTCTCAGCCTCCCTAAGTGCTGGGATTACAGGCTTGCGCCACCACGCCTGGCTCAGCTGCAGTTCTTATTCTTCAGGCCTCTCCCCGCCCTCCTGCCCTGTCCCCCTCCTTCCTGGCCTTAAGTGGTTCCAGATGCTCCTTTTCTTCAAGATGGTCAAAGTGGAATTTGTTACTGGTATTGATGGAGCACCAGGTGCATGCCAGTCTGTGCCCTGTGGGTCCGTGTGGCTGTTATCCCTGTTTTACAGATGGATACACAGAGGATTCGGGAAACTCTCAGCCCCGAGTAGGTCTTGTCTTTTGTTCTCTAGAGCTGTGCCCAGCACATAGAGTGCTCAATAAACACCAGCTGAATGTTTGGAGACTGGGTGGCTTGTCTGAGTGGTCCTTACAGGAGGTGGGAGGGAGGCCAGTTGGGGCCCGGCACTGTCCTCGTCCACGCAGGCGGCATCACAGGCACGGCAGCAGCACCTGAGCTCACTGCAGGACTACATGCAGCGCTGCACCAATGAGCTCTACTGGCTGGACCAGCAGGCCCGAGACCGCATGCTGTACGACTGGAGTGACCGCAACCTCGACTACCCCAGCCGCCGGCGCCAGTACGAGGTGGGCACCAGGGACCCAGGCAAGGGCCTGGGAGGGCATGGGGCTGCCAGCTAGGCACCAAGTCCTCTCCCCTACCCTACTGCAGAATTTCATCAACCGGAACCTGGAGGCTAAAGAAGAGAGGGTCAACAAGCTGCATAGCGAGGGCGACCAGCTGCTGGCGGCCGAGCATCCCGGGAGGAACGCCATCGAGGTGTGTGCCTGGTGGGGACACGCCCTCTGGGCCGGCCTCAGGTGGCCTTTCTGGGAGCCCTGAAGGCGGAGGTCCCAGGATGGGTCCTGCGTCTGCCCAACATCTGTGCTGTCTCCATCCTGCTCGGTCTGACCCTGCCTCCATTTCTTTCCTCAGTCCTTTATCATGCCCTGCCACCAGCCCCTGGGCCTCAGAAGCTGGTGTGTGACCTGCATTAGTTCCCAAGGCTGACATGCCAAATTACCATCAACCCTGTAGCTCACAGTTCTGGAAGCCAAACATCTGGAACCCAGGCCCGGGATCTGGCCACTGCGTCCCGTCCCTGCCTGCGTCTTCTCGTGACCTTCTCCCTGCATGTCTGTGTCTTTTCTTCTTTATAAGGACACCCCGTTGGATTCGGGGCCACCCCAATTCCTTAACTAATCCATCTGCAAAGACTCTGTTTCCAGATAAGGTCACATTCTAGTTCACATGTCCAGTTCTAGCAAGACTTGAACTTGGGAAGCAGCTCAGCCCCTTAGACTCAGCCTCCTGGGATACCTGAAAAATGCTTAAGGGAACAGCTTTGGGCATAACAGCCCCATCGCCCCTTGGGCCCTGCCCAACCCGGACACCTATACATAGTGGCCCCTCTTGTCTTCCCATCCCTGAGAAGCAGCTGGCTACCCGGGTGGAGACCAAGTGCCTCCCTCCCGCTATCCCCTGGCCTGGCACAGGTCTGCGGTCAGCAGTGACCACCCTCCTTTTCCTGGCAGGCACACATGGAGGCTGTGCACGCAGACTGGAAGGAGTACCTGAACCTTCTCATCTGTGAGGAGAGTCACCTGAAGTTCATGGAGGACTACCACCAGGTACCCAGCCAGCCTCGGGGCACACACCAGCGCCAGCGTCTCCACGTGTGGGGCGCTCAGTACCTGCTTGGCTCATACGGCCTCACACGCTTCACCTAGGAGCCTGGTAGGGCTTCTGAAGGCAGTTGCAGCATCCCTGTCCGTCTTGCTGGGCACTAGGCAGGACAGTGCCATCTGGCAGGTCAATGGGGCCCAGGAATGAGTGTGTGGGTTTTAATTTTGGTGAAATACATGTAAAATGGCTTGAGCCCCGCCCCCAGCACTTGAGATGAATCTTGCATGTGGCCCAGGCTGGCCTTGAGCTCCTGGGCTCAAGGGATCCTCCTGCCTCAGTGTCCCCAGCTGCTGGAGTAGAGGTGCATGCCACTGCACCCCCGCACCCGGCTCCTTTTAGCCATTTCTTTTTTTTTTTTTTCCTAATATCTTTATTGATTTATTGTTATGTGGTGCTGAGGATCGAACCCAGTGCCTCACACATGCGAGGCAGGCGCTCTACCACTGAGCCACAATCCCAGCCCTCCTTTTAGCCATTTCAAGGGTGCGAGTCCCTGCACTCGCGGAACTGAGTACACTGCCTCTGCTTCTAACTCTCACCCCCAGACAGATGGGCCCTGAGGCAGTCCCTCCCTGTCGCCTCTCCAGGACGGGCAGCCTCTAATTTGCGTGCCCTCTAGATTTGCCCCATTCTAGCGGTTCTGTGTCTAGGATGACAGTATGCAGGACGCCCTGCGCGTGTCCTCTTGTGCCTGGCTTGCCCTGCCATGCGGCACACCCTCAGGCCCCCGCACGGCAGCATGTCCGCGCTTTTCATTCCTTCCTGTGGCCAGCAGTGTCCACCGGACAGACAGACTGCGGTGTCTCCCTGGCCATTTGTTGATGGACCCTTATTTGTTTCCAGGGGAATTTGTTTTTTCTTTTTTGCACTATGGATGGAACCCAGGGGTGCTCTACCACTGAGCTACATCTCCATTTTTTAAAAATATTTATTTATTTGTTTAGTTGTAGGTGGACAGAATATCTTTTATTTTTATGTGGTGCTGAGGATCGAACCCAGTGCCTCACGCATGCTAGGCGAGCATGCTACCACTGAGCCTAACCCCAGCCCCTCCCCAGTCTTTTTTATTGTTTATCTTGAAACAAAGTCCCTCTAAGTCACTGAGGCTGGCCTCAAAACACGCAGTCCTCCTGCCTCAGCCTCCCGAGGAGCTGGGATTACAGGTGTGCACCACTGCACCCGGCAGGAACATGTGATTGGGGGTCTGGAAATGGAAACGTGAACTCGGGTGACACTGTAACTCCTGGTTGAGCGTGTGAGCTTCCACAGGGATCCCAAGTCTTGTTCATAGTGGCAGCCCAGGAGAGCTGACAGTGACCAGTCAGAGCAAGAGACTTCCGAGAACAAAGGGGTCCCATGTGCACAAAGGCTTGGAGTGAGAGCACGGCTGCAGGCTGCTGAACAAGAGGCACGTCCTGAGCCGACTCGCATTGCACCAACCTCATGGAACGTGCTTGCCCAAATTAAGCTGGCTACAGTGGCACTATGTGACACTGAGGGGACTGCCGTGGCACACCTTGTCTGTCATTGACCAAAACATGACTGTGGCCGATGACTCCGTGGTATTGAGTCAAGCTGTTCTGCACAGAAGGAGGAATGGAGGAAAGAACCCAGACTTACAGGAGGCTCAGGGAAACTCGCTGTCTCCGATGCGCTTGTGGACTGGTGGGCAGGGAGCTGGCTTCTTCCCCGGGAGGCCCAGGAGCTGGGCTCTGGAGGGAGGTGTCCTGAGGCCCAGGGAGTTCACTCATGGATTCAGGATGAGTGGGAGCTCCAGCCCTGCCCGGGGTGAGCTCAAAGCCACATCTGGAAGTCACTGGTGTCTTCCTGTCTGATGGGGACACCTGGTCTCCCCTAGTTCCGCAAAGATGTGCAGGATGCTCAGGAGCTGCTGCGCAAGGTGGACTCGGACTTGAACCAGAAATACAGCCCTGACTTCAAAGACCGATACCAGATTGAGCTGCTGCTGCGGGAGCTGGACGTGAGTGGCAGCATAGGCCCTGGCTAGCCCAGCCAGGGTGCCCCCACTGCAGCCCCTCTCCCAGCCGCTTCCCACCAGGTCAAGGCTGTTGGTCTCACCCTGCCACCGCCCCACCCTCGGCAGGACCAGGAGAAGGCTCTGGACAAGTACGAGGATGTGGTGCGGGGACTGCAGAAGCGAGGGCAGCAGGTGGTGCCACTCAGGTATCGCCGGGAGACGCCGCTCAAGCCCATCCCTGTGGAGGCGCTCTGCGACTTTGAGAGTGACCAGGTGAGCGCCTGCAGGAGCTCTGGGCCGGCTGGACCCATGTCACCGAAAAGCCTTAAGGGGACACAGCTGGACTCAGGGCCTCAAACCACCTTTTTAGGAACCAATACCCGTCTCTGTCATTGGCGTCACTCTGCCACCGTGTTCCCGTGGTGTAGACATGCACCCCACATGCCCCTGCCCCCGGCCAGCTTAGCCCCAGCCCTTCCGGCACAGTCCCGGGGAAGTTTCACAGGGCCCTACTTTGTGTCATGTGGCCCCAGGCCAGTCACTGTGGCTGGGGAATGCCAGTTACACGTCACACGTCCATCTGGAAGGGTGACAACACATGGACGGGAGGGTGCTGTGTTGGTAGACTTCCCTTTGTGCCAGCCGCTCCCACTTCTTTCTGTGGCCTAATGTCCTGAGGCGTCAGAGAGATGGGCCTTAGCCCATTTCCCAGGTCCAAGAGTTGGGGACACAAGGGGCCAGGGGTGACTGGGCTCCCAGGCCATGGACCAAGGCAGTTCCTCACACCTTGATTGTTTGGTCCGCCCCTGCCAGGGCCTCATTTCACGGGGCTACAGCTACATACTGCAGAAGAACAACGGCGAGAGCTGGGAGCTCACTGACAGCACAGGCAACAAGCTGAGCGCCCCAGCTGTCTGCTTCATGATCCCCCCCACTGACCCCGAGGCTCTGGCTCTGGCTGACAGGTAGGAGGGCAGAGGAGGGAGCCAGTGTGCACTGACCCCAGCCCTGGGCTTCACAGCTCTGGCATTCTGACTCAGGATGAGGGAGGACTGACACCCCACCTATACCACCCTGGAAGCTCAAGGGGAAGAGAGGCGGAGCTGTTGGCCTGGCAAGCACCTCTTAGTGCCGGGGGGCCTTTGCACATGCTGTGCGCTCTGCCTTTAGTGCCTGCTTGCTGCCCAGCTGCCTTAGGCTCCCAGCGTAAGGACTGCCCTGGCCCTGCCTCTGCTTTTGGCTCTCACACACCATTTCCTGCCGCATGTACCACATTTTACCAAGATGGCTTGTGTATGCGTTAGTCTCATTGGGCCTGTGCTCCTTGAGGCCAGGTTTCCAGGGCCAAGTTTAGTACCTGGTGCAAAGACCTCCACTAAGTCAGTGACTCATTCCAGGAATGCCTTGATTTATACTGCTATTGAGCACCTACTGTGACTGTTCCCTCAGAGGTCAGACGTTGGTGGAGAAGACTAGTGAACAAAACAGATTGTTTTAGGTAGAGAGACCTGCAATGAAGGAGAAGGAAGGAAGGAGGAAAAGGGAGAGGAATGGGGGAGAGAGGAGGGAGGGTCTTCTAAACGGCAGAGCATGGAGACAAGTGCCATAGCCAGCCCTTAGCGTGTCTGTTGTGCTTTTTTTTTAAGCATTTTTTTAACCTTTTAGTTTATTTTTATGTGGTGCTCAGGATTGAACCCAGTGCCTCACATGTGCTAGGCAAGTGCTCAGCCACTGAGCCACAGCCACAGCCTCTCCACTGTGTTCTGTCTCGTGCAATGCTGCGGACTGAACTCAGAGCCTCGCATATGCCGGGCAAGTACTCTGTCACTGAGCTACATGCCCAGCCCACCCCCTTTTTAAATTTTAATTTGAGGCAGTGTTACCAGGTGTTACCAAGCTACCAAGGCTGGCATTGAACTTGGAATCCTCCCCTCAGCCTCCTGAGTAGCTGGGGTTGCAGGCATGTGCCACCACACCTGGCTTCCATCCTGGTTTCAACTTTTCCAAGCACTCTCTGAGCCACTTGGCTCCTCTGTGCTGTTTGTCCAGCTAGAGTCCAGGGCCCTGCCTCTGTGTAGAGGGTGACATGGGCTGCCCAGGTCCAGCACATTCTTGCTCTCACAGCCTGGACAGCCAGTACCGGAGTGTGCGGCAGAAGGCAGCAGGGAGCAGGCAGGTGCTCCAGCAGCGGCATGAGGTGCTGAAGACAGAGAACCCTGGAGGTGGGTACCAGGGTTGCCTGCCAAGGGTTGGGGAGGGTGGAGGGGCCACACCGAGGGTCTGCACTATGCATGGGGTGGCAAGCGCCTGGCACTAGAAGGGTAGGGAGGTTAGGCCAGCCCAGAGGTCCCAGATGGCCTCCTGGGACCCTCCTGGGCCTCATCCCCCCCCACTGTCGCCCCTGACTGTATGTTTGCCTCCCACAGATGCCTCTGACCTGCAGGGACGGCAGCTGTTGGCCAGCTTGGACAAAGTGGCCAGTGACCTGGACCGACAGGAGAAGGCCATCACAGGGATCCTGCGGCCACCACTGGAGCAGGGCCGTGCTGTGCAGGACAGTGCAGAGCGGGCCAAGGATCTCAAGGTACTTCCAGGCTGGACCCCTGCCCCAGGTTTCACCCTGTAGGGTCTTGGGACATCTGTGGCAGGTGTCCCACTGGGATAGCTGGTCACTGCAATCAGGTCCCGAGTCATGGGCTGTTGGGGCTGTTCCTGTAACCTCCCCTGGTTCTGATCAAGGACCAGACTCCAAGGCATTCAGCCCTGGTGCTCCCAGAAGATGGGACCTGGGTGCTGCCTCTGTGTGGCTTGTCACCTGCCTGGGATTGTAGCCATCATAATGACAGCTGGTCCCCAGACCTGGTCAGACTTGGTGGTGTGGGCTAGGCCTCCCAGCCATTTCTCTGGCCCTGTAGTGTGGGACTTTGTGCCCACCCTGAACACATCCTTGGGGGACCGGGCTGCCGGGCTGTGACTGACCCAGGGTTCTGGTCCTCACAGAACATCACCAACGAGCTGCTGCGGATCGAGCCTGAGAAGGCACAGAGCACGGCTGCGTGTGAGGCCTTTGTGCAGGCCCTCCCGGGCAGTGGCACTGCACCCCTGCTGAGAACCCGGGTAGAGGATATCAACAGGAAATACGAGCACCTTGTGCAGCTGTTGGACTCGGCTCAGGAGAAGTGGGTGGCAGAAGGGCAGTGGGGAGGCTGGGGTGGGGCCATGGAGCTACCCCCACCCCACTCCTGACCTGTGTCCTCAGAGTTGATGTGGCCAACCGCCTGGAGAAGAGTCTACAGCAGGGCCGAGAGCTACTGGCCATGCATGAGAACCGGCTTACCCAGGATGACACCGTGCCTGAGAGTAGCTGTGTCCTGGACAGCAAGAGGCAGGAGCTAGAGGTGCGTCTGTGGCCCAAGTCTTGGGAACCTTTCTCTGAGCTGGGTGAGGGTCTCAGGCACATCTCTCCTGCCCACCTTGAGACAGACAAGGACACTGAGGCCAGAGATGCCCCAGCAGCCAGTCCCTGCAGGTTCGGAAAGCCTCCAGTGTACCAAACTGGGACTTACAAGGGGAGGCCATGGCTCTGACCCAGCCGCTCCAGCCATGTGGCCTGTGAAGTGTCAGGTGCCAGGACTGAACCATCAGGGATCTGCACCAAGCCAGGCCCACAGCCACAGGCACTGGGTCAACAGCTCGCTCTCCTCACGGTTTCACTGGGCCTGCCTGAGCACTGCGGTCCTGAGCACCGCGGTCAGTGGCAGCTCATTCATGCTGCACCACAGGACCGGCCTCAGCCAAGAAAACGGGCCTGGTGAAGGCCCGTGGCTGAAGGGCAGCAGGCTATCCTTCCTGTGGGCATGAGCTGCCCACTGGAGATTTAGAAGTTAGGTTTTCCAACTTTTGTAACACAAAGGAATCCTGCAGAAGTGACTCAAGTTGAGCAAGCATACAGGCAAGAGGCTGTCTTCCTGCTCCTTAACAGGAAGCTGTGGTGCTCCAGGTGGGGCT
The DNA here is from genome assembly GCA_028644305.1 of Xerus rutilus. NCBI lineage: Eukaryota > Metazoa > Chordata > Mammalia > Rodentia > Sciuridae > Xerus > Xerus rutilus. Next base: position 31,723,462 of record CM053415.1, read on the forward strand.
CTGGCCACAGGGCTGTTGTCCCCTCCATCCTACAGGCCATGGCCACTGAGCTACAGGCCCAGAAGTCCCTCCTAGGTGAGGTGCAGCAGAACCTGCAGGAGGCCAAACAGTGCTCGAGCGCCCTGGCCAGCCGCTTCCAGGAGCACTGCCCTGACCTGGAGCGCCAGGAGGCCGAGGTGCACAAGCTGAGCCAGCGCTTTGATAACCTGCGCCAGCAGGTGGAGCACAGGTGAGCAGTGTGGGTGGAGCAAGGCAGGCCTGGCCTGGGCACGTTCCCAGATGCCACCAAAGGCTCTTCTCTAGTTTCCTCTTTTTTGGTAAAAGTGTACAAAGTAAGAAACTCAACAGCAACTGATACAGTGGTCACCTCCTCCGGCACCCACACACTGGGGCAGGCGGGGACGAGGGTGACGGCTCCCAGTCATGCGCTGCTTGCCAGTCCTCCTGGCCTGCACTCTGCCAGCCTCACAGGCTGTGAGCGTTGCCTCCTGCCTATTGGCTGTGCATTCGTGTAGAACTGATTCCTCCCTTAATTAAGTGAGCACCAGCGTCCGCCAGTGAAGCATCTGGGCCTTTTTTGGATTTTTTTTGGTGAGCTTTTTGTGTACAAATCCAACCTTTTTAGTGCTTATGACCCATCTGTTTTGCCCATCCTTGAAGTCACATCTGTGACCTACATTTCAAACAATCCTGTGTCTTAGTTGAATTCACTGGCATTCCTTCAGTGGTCTCCCACCGTCCCCTCAGTCAGCAGGATTGGAGGCGGCACCTATGCTGGCTCCCGACCCAGGCCTCCTTTTGCTATGCCTGTCTTCCCTCTGCCTCTCTGTCCGTCTGCTGAGGCTGACTGGCTGATGGGTCACTTTTTTCTGGTCCCAGCCAGCTCCCTGCTCCCCACCTCCCTCTCTGCCACCACCGTGGGCTTCCCTGCTCTTCTCCTCCAGCTGAGCCTGTGGTGTGAGGGGGCGTTTCCTGATGGGGGCTTCAGTGCTACGTAGATCCTTCTGAGCACTGCTTTCGCTGTACCTTGCATTTTTGGCGAGTTGGGATGACTTCCTGCTTCTCTGGTTTCTCCTGGACTTGTGTGGGCCCACAGTACCCTGGCATCTGTCCACCAGTACACAGCCCTCCACCCTCCAACTAGTTCCCCACGATCACTCTCCTTCTGGTGAACGGGTAGGGTTTCTCCAATTATACTGCATTTGTTTTTCTCCTCCTCCTTTAAAAAACGAAGCACAAGTGGGGCCTCTGCCTGCTGCGCAGAGGCCTGACCCGCTTGCCCCCCAGGGCCCGGAGCCTGCAGAGTGCCAAGGCTGCCTACGGGGAGTACCACCGCGGCTACCACCACGTGCTCCAGTTCTTGTCCAACACCTCCAGTTACGAGCCCCAGGAGACAGACAGCCTCAGCCAGGTGGAGACCAAGCTCAAGAACCAGAAGGTAAGGCAGCACCATCTGCTTCTGTGGTCACACGGTGGCCGTGAAGGGTCAGAGGTCAGTAAGCCCCAGTCAGTGGAGGGAACGAAGCCTTTGGGGAGTGGAGTAGAGCACAGACCTGGCTGAACTTGCCTCCCTGGACTGCAGTGCCCAGCACCCAACTCAGATGAGCAGCTGGTGTGCCTTGTTCCCCTCTCCCTCCTCTGCCCAGCACAGGGCCTGGCCGAGTGGACACCACCTGGCTTGGCTACAGAAACACAAAAGGAGCCCTTGTGAAAACCCCAGTCCCCAAGTTCTGCTTTTTGCCTCTTTAATGCCCCAGGCAGTGCCTTGGGGTTGGGGACGAGGAACCTGGGAACCCTCTGGCCGAGATTCAAATCCTGGTTCTACCCAACAGGCCACATCCACACAAGTTACTGAGCTTCACAGTGCCTCAGTTCCCTCGCGTATAAACTGTAGATCATGATGCTTAGTCACACGGTCATCTGAAGATTAAATGAGATAATCTAAGGACAATATCGGAGCAGTGCCTGGCATTTCAAAACACTTGATCACAACGTGTTTCCTGGCAGAGACAGTTATCTTCTTGGCCCTTCTTCACAGGGCCTCACAACTGGCTTTTGTCCCAGGCAGATGCACATGGGGAGGCTCTGTTAGGGGCTGTGCTATAGCACCTCAGGTTCTAAGCACTGCAGCCACTTGACTAACCAGGTTTCTTTTTTTTTTTTTTTTTTTTTTTTTTTTTTTAAATATTTTTGTAGTTGTAGATGGACACAATACCTTTATTTTATTTTTATGTGGTGCTGAGGACCGAACCCAGTGCCTCATGCATGCTAGGCAAGCACTCTACCACTGAGCCACAACCCCAGTCCCCTAACCAGGTTTCTTTTGTTTTCCGTTTGGGTTGTTAAGATCTCTTGTTTTACAGAACCTGCTGGAGGAGATAGCAAGTAGGGAGGAGGAAGTGCAGAAGGTGTGCGCCAGTTCCCAGCAGTACCAGCAGGCTGTGAAGGTGAGCCAGGACATCCTGCCCGGGCAGGCACCAGGTGCCCCCTCCGCCCACAGTGGACAGGAGGACGAGCCCTGGTAGGAACTGCTCACCCTCAGGCACTGACTAGCCATGCAAGCTGCAGAGCCCTCAGGGAAACAACATGGTGCCAGACACCCAGTGTCATCAAAGGGGCATGCTCTTGGAAGCAGTAGACTCCTTGGGGGGATTTATGCTACAGGGAAAACCACTGCCTTAGCAGCCTTAGCAATGTAGCGAGACCCTCTCTCAAATAAAAAAATAAAAGGGTTGGGGATGTGGCTCAGTGGTTAAGCACCCCTGGGTTCAATCAAAAAAGAATAACATAGAAAAAGCAAAATCATGTACTAGCACTATTTACAATAGTAAAAGAAACAAAACAGAAATGGCCTGAGGGTCCAGCAGCAGAGACACAGCTGTGTGGATCACACACACCCACTGATGGGTTATGAACTCATCAGATGGCTGAAGGCCCCAGTTGGTGGTGGCAGCAGGAGGGGAGGCTTATGGTCTAGTGTACACTGAAGCAGCGTCAAATCTCCTGGCTGTCAGAAGGCCTGGAAGGGATACTTGCTCAGCCTCTTTGAGGGTGGAGAGGAATGGGGCTTTGTCCCGCATGTTGAGCAATGCAGCCGTGTCCTGTTCTGCTTCTGTGTGGGTGAGTCTCAAGGCCCCTAGAAGCCAGTAAGCTGCAGCTGATGCCTGCAGGAGAGGCCCGTGCAGACGGAACCTGCACCCCTTCCCCACCCACCAAGGGCAGATCTGTCCACTGGAAGGGGTATAAAAACATTTCAGTCTCTTCTTAGTGACTTTTACCTGTTCTCTCACCCAGGACTATGAGCTAGAAGCAGAGAAACTCAGGTCGCTTCTTGACTTGGAGAATGGAAGTAACAGCCATGTGAGCAAGAGAGCCAGGCTACAGTCTCCTGCTGCCAAAGTGAAGGAAGAGGTGAGCTCATGGCACCAGCCTGTCTGGAACTGAGGTGGAAGGTGGCAGACTAGAGCCCTAGGGTGCTGCATGCAGGCCTCAGTGATGCACACACAGCAGGCGAAGCCAGGAAGGCAGGAACCCCACTGGGTACAAACAGCTTTGGAAGAACTTGTTCTGGGCCAGTGACATCAATATGCCTAGACAAACAGCTTGGTCGGGGCTAGCCCTGTGGATATGGAAGTTCCCACCTGATCCGGGCAGTGGATAAACAGGGGAGGACCAGAACCATCAGCTCCTGACACATATGAGAACACTAAGGCTCAGGGAGGTGAAGAGACTTGCTTGAAGTCCAGGGTCAGACCGAAACCTGGATCTTCTGACACTGTGTCTGCCTTTCTTTCCAATGAGAAGACTAGAATAGCTGTAGGTAGGAGCAGGTGAGAAGCGCCCCTCTGTTCCCAACTACCAGACTTTTCAAACACCGTGCCCAAGCTCTCTGGCTTTTGCTCACCTACTGCTGGCTCCTGTTTGCTGACTGCTCTCCTAAACTTCTCTGTAGGAAGCTGCTCTTGCTGCCAAGTTCACAGAAGTCCATGCCATCAACAGGCAGAGGCTGCAGAATCTGGAGTTTGCACTGAATCTCCTGAGACAGGTATTCAACATTAGTAAGAAACCCTACTTAAAACTTTTCTACCAACTGCAAAATGAAAGATTCCTTCTGCCTCAGAGAGCCTACGAATGAAGGGAATATCCCTTGCTAACATTTCTGGGCAGTACCCATGCCTGGCTAATGTCAGTTCCATTGACATTAGGATAGCTTACATATTCAATTCAATAAATGTTTGCTAATGACCCACTAAAAAGTTATTTTTAAAAGTCCATAATGCTTATGACAGCACCGTTTATTAACACAAGAAACTGGAAGCCACTCCACATTTGCCAGCAGTGGGCTGGTTAAAGCACATTCACACGGCAGAAGGCTGTGCTGCTGGAAAGAATGGAGTTGCTCTCTTTGGGTCAGAGTGGAATCCCTCTGATTGTGCCATAAACAACAGAGTGCAGAAAGGGAGATGAAATGAGCATTTGTGCAGGAAAAGTAATTAGTGGGGCGCACCAAAATGCACGTGCTGAAGGAAGCACAGAAAACGTCTGCAAGGACTAGCATCCCATGGAGACAGACCAGAGGTGGAGATTATGGTTCCACTTCAAACTCCTCTGCAGTTGTAAAATATTTTGCCTCAGTTCATTTTATAAAGCTAATCTTTCGGCTACTTTAAAATGTAGCCCAAGAACTCTAATGGCATTCCTTGGGGAATCACAGGACAATCTGACCAGTTCCAAGGTGAGCAGATCTATTCGGGCTTTAATCACATATTGTCTTGTGTGTCACAGCAGCCAGAAGCAGAAGTGACCCGTGAGACTATGCAAGGGAGCAAGCCGGGCTCCAGCGTGGAGGAGACATGGAAGATTAAGAAGGAACTGGACGAGGAGGCTGAGCGAAGGCAGCAGCTAGAGAATGAGGTCAAGAGCACCCAGGAGGAAATCCGGACCCTGCAGAATCAGGGGCCTCAGCAGTCGCTGGTGAGGAAGGAGGTGTTGAAGAAAGTGCCAGACCCCGCACTGGAGGAGAGCTTCCAGCAGATGCAGCGGACCCTGGCGGAAGAGCAGCACAAGAACCAGCTGCTGCAGGAGGAGCTGGAGGCGCTGCAGCTAAGGCTGCGCACTCTGGAGCAGGATACCAGAGATGGGGGGCAGGAGTACGTGGTTAAAGAGGTCTTGCGCATTGAGCCGGACAGAGCCCAGGCAGATGAGGTCCTGCAGCTGCGGGAGGAGCTGGAGACACTGAGGCGGCAGAAAGGTGCCCGGGAAGCAGAGGTGCTTCTCCTACAGCAGCGCGTGGCAGCCCTGGCCACTGAAAAGAGCCAGGTACAGGAGAAGGTCACACAGAAGGAGGTGGTGAAGCTACAGAATGACCCCCAACTGGAGGCAGAGTACCAGCAGCTGCAGGAGGCGCACCAGCGGGAGGGTAAGCTCAAGGAGAAGCAGGAGGAAGAACTGAGCTTCCTACAGGCCAAGCTCAGGAGGCTGGAGAAGGAGCGGGCCATGGCTGAGGGCAAGATAACTGTCAAGGAGGTGCTCAAGGTGGAGAAGGATGCAGCTGCCGAGAGGGAGGTCAATGACCTCACCCGCCAGTATGAGGATGAGGCCACCAAGGCCCGAGCCAGCCAGCGAGAGAAAACAGAGCTGCTTCGAAAGATATGGGCTTTGGAGGAGGAGAATGCCAAAGTGGTGGTGCAGGAGAAAGTCCGTGAGATCGTGCGGCCAGACCCCAAAGCAGAAAGCGAAGTGGCCAATCTCCGCCTGGAGCTGGTGGAGCAGGAGCGGAAGTACAGGGCTGCTGAGGAGCAGCTCAAAAGCTACCAGAGTGAGCTGGAGGCCCTCCGAAGGCGGGGACCGCAGCTGGAAGTCAAAGAGGTGACTAAAGAAGTCATTAAGTACACCACTGACCCGGAGACAGAGAAGGAGCTTCAGCGACTCAGGGAGGAGATTGTGGACAAGACCAGGCTGATTGAAAGGTGTGACCTAGAGATCTACCAGCTGAAGCAGGAGATCCAGTCCCTGAAGGACACCAAGCCGCAGGTCCAGACCAGAGAGGTGGTCCAGGAGATCCTCCAGTTTGAGGAAGACCCCCAAACCAAAGAGGAGGTGGAATCTCTGCGGGCAAAGTTGTCAGAAGAGCAGAAGAAGCAGGTGGACCTGGAAGGGGAACGTGTGTTCCACGAAGAGAAGATCAGGCGCAAGGAAGAGGAGCTTGCGCAGGGGAGGGAGAGGGTGGTACGCCAGGAGGTGGTACAGTATGAGGAAGAACCAGGCCTGCAGGCAGAGGTGAGCGCTTTCACTGACAGCATTGATGCTGAGCTGCGCCAGATCGACAAGCTGCGTGCTGAACTACGGAGGCTGCAGCGGCGGCGTGGGGAGCTAGAACGGCAACTGGAAGAGCTGGAGCGTGAGCGGCAGGCTCGCAGGGCAGCTGAGCAGGAGGTGCAGCGCCTGCAGCAGCGGCTTGCTGCACTGGAGCAGGAGGAGGCCAAGGCTGGGGAGAAGGTGACCCGCACACAGAAGGTGGTGCTGCAGCAGGACCCGCAGCAGGCCAGGGAGCATGCTCTGCTCCAAGCCCAGCTGGAGGAAGAGCGGCACCGGCGGCAGCTGCTGGAGGGCGAGCTTGAGCCCCTGCGTAGGAAGCTGGCTGCCCTGGAGAAGGCAGAGGTCAAGGAGAAGGTGGTCTTCTCTGAGAGTGTCCAGGTAGAGAAGGGCAACACCGAGCAGGAGATCCAGAGGCTCAGGAAGAGCCTGGAAGAAGAGAGCCGGAACAAGAGGGAGCTGGATGCTGAGGTGGCTCAGCTGGAAGCCAAGCTGTCAGAGCTGGAATTCCACAACTCTAAGTCGTCCAAGGAACTGGACTTCCTAAGGGAAGAGAACCACAAACTACAGCTAGAGAGGCAACACCTGCAGCTGGAGACCCGGAGGCTCCAATCAGAAATTGAAATGGCAGCAGCAGAAACACGAGCCCTGCGGAACACGACCGTGGTGGACTCTGGGACCAACCTTGACTCCAGACTGTGGTCCTTGGAGAGAGAACTGGATGATCTCAAGAGGCTGTCCAAGGACAAAGATCTCGAGATAGATGAGCTGCAGAAGCGCCTGGGGTCCGTGTCCGTCAAGAGGGAGCAGAGGGAAAATCACCTGCGGCGCTCCATCGTGGTCATTGACCCTGACACAGGCCGTGAGCTGTCCCCTGAGGAGGCCCACCGGGCTGGGCTCATCGACTGGAACATGTTTGTGAAACTCAAAAGCCAGGAGTGCGACTGGGAGGAGATATCAGTGAAGGGTCCCAATGGAGAGTCCTCAGTGATACATGATAGGAAGTCTGGCAAGAAGTTTTCTATTGAGGAAGCCCTGCAGAGCGGCAGGCTGACCCCTGCTCAGTATGACCGCTATGTCAACAAGGATATGTCCATCCAAGAGCTGGCGGTCCTGGTGTCTGGGCAGAAGTAGGCCCAGACCTTCTGCCCATCTCTTCTTGGGAGGTGGAAAGCTGGCTTGCTCCTCCCCAGCAGCCCCCAGGTAGCTCATCCCTGGTCCTATGCAGGCTCCTGATCCACGCCAGCCATGCCCTCGCACCATCAGACCACTCAGTTCACCTGTGAGTAGAACTGGCACTGGCTCAAGACAGGCAGCTCGTCTCAGCCATCATTCAACCTGGGTGAGCAACCTGCTCTGGCCTCCAGTGACCTGACCACCACACGACCTTCTTTTTTTCTCCCTTCCCCATACACTCCCATCAACAGACTCCTCATACGATGGCTGGAAACAATCTCAGAAGTACCAAAGCACAACGCAACCACAATGGACACGCTCACCCAGGGCAGCAGCACACCAGACAGCAAAATCTAGGGCAGAGGCCTCCTTCCATCTACTCTCCATTTACCAAAGGACAGGACCATCTGGGCTGCCCGTGGGTACACGCTCCAGCTTTCTAACTGGGAACCAACTTTGTGACTGAGGCCTCCTCGGTAGTAACTCTGCCCACAAGACAGGCTCTATGCCAGAAAGGCACAAGGAACCCAGAGGGCCTGTCGGCCAAGCTGTACCAGGAAGATATCCCATCAGGGACATGGTTCTGAAATCAAAAGATCTTAAGAACGGAGGGTGTTGCTGTTAGCCTTATTCATTGCCTTGCGAGTCTTGCTTATTATCTCACTGGTATTTAGGTATAGAAAGCTGCTGATCATTCACCAAATTTCTTATTTTCTGTATCTCGTGTATTATGTAAGAAGATGGCAAGTAAGAGGGAACTTTATTTATAGCATGAAAATAAAAACCTGGTGGCTTGATTCTAATGTCATAGCGAGCGTGTTTTCCCCTTGCGTGTGAGGCTTACTCTCCCTACTCCCTCTCAGCCTCCAGACAAAATGGGTCTCACATATATACCAGCTTCTATGGGAGGAAGAACTGCTAGTAAATACAACAGAAAAAAAAGTGAGAAACAGGTTTTTGGAAACCTTGAAACAATTTATTGAGTTGCTTTATACAAGATTAACAATTTCCACACCACCCCCAACACCAACATAGTCGCCGCACAAAAGCAACAGCCCCTCTCACACCTAAGAAACGGCCATGTCTGATAAGTGCTCAGGGACTTCTGCCCGCCAAGGGAACCCCTGCAGCCCCCTGAGCGTGCCTGCCCCCCGCCTCCGCTGCAGCTGGGCTGTAGATCTGCCTTGCCATGGCTGTTTAATCATTCACTCTTTCGTTACCACAAATAAAGCATAAACAAGAAAAAGAAATCTCAAACTCCCCATCAAAGAAACATTTCCCTGAGGCAAGAGGCATCACTAGATTCCTAAGGACAAGGGTATCCTGCTCCAGCTGCACACTCAGTGGCACACGGGGAGGAGGGAGCACCAGAGGGCTTGAGGGAGGAGGGGGAGGCTGGGGCTGGGAGGCTAGGGCTGGGACCTGGGTGTTCACGGGCAGAGGAGCCTGGAGAGTCCCACTGCTCAGCCTGCACTGACGGCCTCGGCTCGGCTTTGAGCTCAGCTATACAATCTCTTCTTTGGCTCTTTTGCTACTACCTAAGACTATTCTGTAAACAAACTGTAAATCCAAGTTGCAAAAAATATATATAATAAAGGGATAAGGAATCCACGTGGCCCAATGTGAAACAGATTGGTTCTTACATACAAAAAGAGTCAGAGCAGAGGCCAGGCTGAGTAGCTGACAGAGGTCTTGCTCCCGGCACAGCGGGAAGGGCACCAACCTCCACAGGAAATGAGAGCTACTGAGCATCACACCCTGGGAATCGGGAACTGAAAGACTGTGTTTTCACCCAGGCGCACATGCTGAGGATGCTCTCTCAACACGTCTGAAATTGCTCACCTGGGCAGTCAGACTCACTTGTGGCATAGATTCACAAGATAAGCAAGAACCCTCAAAGTCCTTCTGAAACAGCCACTGGCTAAGTGTGACCAGCCTGGTAATAGGAGTTCTGTAGTCACTATCCTCGCCTGTCTCAGATCCATGCTCCAGTTCCTCTGGGCAGCACCCCAGTCCACACAGAACCCCACTGCCTGGACAGCCCAACACTTCCAAGCCTGATCTAGGCAGCAGACACTTCACAGAGGCCAATCCCTGCAGCTCTGCCTAAAAAGGATTTCTAAGAATAAGAAACTGGAATGTCACCTGTGACTCGGAACCCCTCGTCTCAGCCCTCAGACACAAAGGGCTTTGGGGTTCCTCTATAGTCTACCTGCACCAACTCTGGAAAAACAAAATAGGAGCCCTGGCTCAACTGGGATCTGGGATTTGGGGGCCCAGACAGCTTTCAAGTCAGGACGGCGCAGGTTATGATGTGCAACCATAAAAAACTCAATTAAATAAAACTGGCTATGTCCTAAATACAGACATCTCTTTTTTAAAAAAAGGTCTTCATCTCAGATCCACTCGGGGGGCTGAATGGACGTTGTGTTGTCGAATTCTGCTCCACCATAAAGGCACTGGAATTGAGTCTTCCTATAATGTGACGTGTGAAGAGCAGTCCCATTCTATCCAATGCATTTAATGGTAATGACGGAAACAGCCCAAGATAGATGTCTTTAAAAATCCTACCATAATTGTTGAATCTACAAAGGTCTCTTCTCTATAAGAGCTTCATTGTCACGTTCAGAGGAAAAACTGGTCCCCCCAGAGAGCACACAGTAAGTGTTCTTAGTATTTTGCAAGATGGGCCTCTCACCTGGGGCTCGGGCCTGGGTCTTGTCCTTTTGAGCACACAGCCTGAGGATGGGATAACACTGACCATCCAGGGATCCTACTGTGGCCAGAAGGAGCCCCCGACCTGTCGGATGCTGTGAGGTACTTGACCGAGTGCTGGGGGCCGGGCAGACCTAAACAGCTATGCCAATGGTTCTGCAACCAGAGTTCGTGAACTCCCCACTTCCCAAGAGCCCAGCACAGGCCCACACCCAGAGCTGCCCTCTAACAACCTTCCAGCCACAAAGCTGCAAGGCCCAGAGCACCAGATCAGCAAGTGCTTCACCAGCAGCGTGAGCTGTGCCCTTAGTTAGAGGCATGTCAGAAGTGCCAAGACACGCTCCAAGAACTCACACCTGCTTCGGAAGAAAACCAGTAGGCAGAGTATGCAGGGGACGTCCGCTATTGAGACCTACACGTTGAGCTTCCACTGGACCCGAGTCCATTGAGCCTATCCTCTGAAGTGGTCACAACTTCCGTGGCACACTAGGCCCCTTCCCGTGAAGCTGAGAAGCATCTGGAGAACAAGAACAGAGGAGTCTTTCAGGAGCAGTAACCAAACCTGAGGATCACTTAAGGAGCAGCTGTGCCCAAATGCTGCACGTTTTAAGGCTCACAAGCCACAAAACACATGACAGTGGCTGTGTAGGCTGCTACTTGCAGCAGCCTGCAGCATGCATAGGCGCTGGCATTACACAGGTCGGCAGTGTGCTGAGCAGTGTGCACAGAACAGCTCCTGAGATGTGACTTGGGCCACTTCACATCTCAGGTGACAAATGCCACAGTGGCAAGGCCTGATATTCACACACAACTCACTCTTACCACCAGGTGTAGGGACAACCGCAAAGACACCAGCATGGAGTCCAGGAAGAGGAAGGGAAAGCAAAGCAGACACAGACAGCTGTGTCGCTGCAACGCAGAGCCTGATAGTAGCCCCTAAGGTAACCACACCTGAAGTGCAGCTCAGGAGGAGGAGAAAGCTCACTGGCATTAGCATGACTGCTCTGCCAATAGCCCTTTTTATTTTTTGGTGGTGCTGGGGATTGAACCCAGGGCCTTGTGCATGCAAGGCAAGCACTCTACCATCTGAGCTATATCTCCAGCGTCCCAATAGCCTTTTTTTTCCTTTTCAGTTCTAGATGAACACAATGTCTTTATTTTATTTATTTTTATGTGGTGCTGAGGATCGAACCCAGTGCCTCACATGTGCAAGGCAAGTGCTTTACCACTGAGCCACAACCCCAGCCCCCAATAGCCTTTTAATACAGCAAAATGCTACAAGAAAGCAATGTCCTTCTTTTCCTTCCTCTCTTATTTCCTTCTACATTTTGGCTGAAAATACCGGAGACCCGCAATCTCTTTCCATTGGCTCTTTGTTTCTCTTAAAGAGGAACATTTCCCAAAGCAGGCACAGGTGGGGCCACCTGTCATACAAGCCAAGCTCTCACCTAGGTAGTGCCCTGGCTGCCCATACCACACTTGACTCCACTGGCAGCCACCAGTATGTAGGGAAATCCATGCGCTCCACTGCTTCTGCAGAGGAAAAAGGGCCAACTACAGGCACAGGCTTAGCCCCCAAAGAAGCCACGTTTCCATCTGGAGACCTACAAACTTATTCTCGCCCCCAGAAGCCCTCTGGCATTCACTACAAATGCTTCGACCTCAGAGTTAGGCTTCAGAGACCACAGCAGAGTAGGAGGTAAGACACCTACCTGAGAGTCGTGGGCCCCACCCTCTCCACTTAGCAGGTCGTCATATGTAGTCCAGGGGCCCTCAATCCACAGGGCCACCAGGCTCAGCTTCCACAGGACTGCTCCTCCCTCACTAACAGCCCCTGGCATGTCTGGCACAGGTCCCGAGCAACAAGAACGCCAGGTCCTAGTGTCCCATCAGGCTTCTCACTCCAGCATTCCATGAGGTCTTTCCCCAGAAACAAGGATCAGGACCGGGTGTGGCGAGTCTACTTACTACCAAGTGCCTGCCTGCTGCTCACGCCACTAAGCTAGCGACACACCGAAGCCTTCTTAGAGCTTCCCGCTTCCAAAAGCTCTGTTCTGTGGGGACACTGTCTCATTCCTGCTGTGCTCCCAAATCTGTTTCCAAGAAGGTTTTGCATCTGGCCAGGCTGAAAGTTGCTTCTCTTTCAGGTCCATGCTGCCATCAGAGGGAAACTGTCCCTCTTTAGTCTTGTACTGTGGACCCTCACTGCTCTGTGGCTTTTCCCATTCACAGAAGCCAAGTATGGAGAGCCTCCGTGAACTGACAATACCAGGAAGTGCACAGCCTTGCTGTGAAGGCCAGTAGTGCCCACTAGCCCTTGGGAGAGACCTACCATTACCTTCCTTCTTAACCAAAGAGGAAAAGGATGCTAAGGGTCGGGACAGATCCTGCCTCTGGGTCACGTCCCACAGCTTTCTGGGTTCACCCAGGCTAGGGGTTCTAAGGGGAAACCCAGGAAGTTGAAGTGTGGAAGCCCATGTTTTTTTTTGGTACCGGGGATTGAACTCAGGGGCACTCGACCACTGAGCCACATCCTCAGCCCTATTCTGTGTTTTATGTGGAGACAGAGTCTCACTGAGTTGCTTAGCGCCTCGCCATTGCTGAGGCTGGCTTTGAACTCGCGATCCTCCTGTCTCAGCCTCCTAGAGTGCTGGGATCACAGGCGCTGGAAGCCCACATTATTCCCACACCCACACAGCCAGGCCCTAGAAAGACAAGGCACGACAACAACACAGCAACAACAACAAGGCAGACACTCCAAGTCCAGCAGGAGACAAAGCACCTGGGTGGAGAAGGGCAGTGCAGAGCGCATGGCATGGGGCCCTCTGGCAATTACCTGGCAGACTCTGCGGGACATGGGTGGACACGGCAGCATGTGGGAGAGGTGCTGCATGGGGCGGGCTGGAGTGCAAGCCAGCCAGAAGACCTGAGAGAAACAGGAGGGGAGAGAACAAAACACAAACATTGAAGACAGAAGGGAAAAAGAGCCCTGGCAGCCAAGAGCCCCAGACAACTGGCCAGACCAGTCTAGAAACTAAACCCAAAGGGGAAGGGGCTCAGCATCGTCCCAGGGACGTTCCCCATGGTCACACCAGACACACACAAGAACCAAAGCACACCACAACACAGAGACAGAGACAAAAGACAGGTACTTACTGTGGCTGAGACCATGGTGGAAGGTCCCAGGGGCTGGGCCTGTGACGATGGCATCCTTGGAGACCCCTGCTTTAGCAGAGGACTCCGCACTGAAGGAGAGCACATGGAGTGGAAACGGGACGGGGGCTAGGATCCCCAGGGAGTTAGAGTTCACGGCCCCAGGCAACTTGGGGCTGCTGGACTTGTAGGATGAAGACAGCAGATTTAAGGGAGAGGAGCTGGTCAGCAGCACAGCCCCACCTGGTCCTTTCTAGGAAGGAAACATAGCCAAGTGGTCAGAAGCCTGGTCCTGTTCACAGTTAACTCACACCAAACCTAACAGCGTGCAGAACTGGACATATGTCAAATGCCCCTGAGAAGACACTTTCCTATTCTGCAGTCCTGGAGAGAGAAACGAGGACAGTCTATGAAATGGCATGGAGTACTTTCCAGGGCATAGGACACTAAAAGTGCCTCCTTTGTGAAGAGAGGAGAGACACCACTGTGGACATCCACAAGTATACATGCCAGTGCATGTGTATATACATTTTTATACATAAACACACACACATACACCCATCTATTTTGCTTATGTTTACTATATAAATACATGTAACATATATTTGTGTATATATGGTTAGTCTTTGTTTTTAAAAATAAATAGGACTGGGGATATAGTAGCTAGTAGCTTAGTGGCAGAGCACTTGCCTAGCATGTGTAAGTCCTTGGACTCAGTTCCCATTTCTCCAAGATGCATCCGAACTTCTTATAATTATCACCAACCCCCAGCATTTACTAGCAGCTGAATTCTGATAAATCACCTCTGACCTGCAGAATCCTTCAAAACCAATCAGAGAATCACTCTCAGAAGGTACTGCTAGTCCCAAAGCATGAACCCTTCCACATAACTAGCACCTGACAGATGAAAGTATTTCCATCCCCTTGTCTGAAGAGATGCACAGGCCAGAGGTTGGGGGAGGCAAGTTCTGTGGCTCATTCTGCACTGCAGACCCAGCCTCCCTACAGGCACAATACTGACAGCTGCTCTTGCTCCATTCACCCTCCTAAGGAGACAGGCAGGCAATCCTGGGCCTTCCTGCTCCCAGAAAGGGAAGACTGAGCAGGAAGCCCAGTTCTCTGTCCAGCATTTGAGCTCACTGTTCCCACCTGACCTTCAGTTTCAGATCACATTCTCCACTCAGGGCAAGGCAAGTGGCCTTGTCCCTGAGTCCCCAGGGGTGGGACAGGCTACACTGCTAGGATACTCACTGGCAAGGAGGTAGACGATGTCACACTGCTAACTGTGGAGGGCTTCAGGGAGGAGGTCAGTAACTTTGCCACTCCCTGGGTACCACCACCGGAATCTCCATTTGGACCACCAGGAGGGGCTACCAGGGTCAGCTTCTGGGAAACAGGTGGTTTTTTCACTGCGGAGCTTGGGACGGGCCGGCTGGTAGATTGCCCCGTAGGAGGAGGCTGTATGCTGGGGAGCAGGGTCCCAGAAGCAGAGCTCTGTGCTGGGATTCCTCCAGAGGAAGAGCTGCCAGAAGAAACCCCATGTTTGGAGATAGAGCCAGCAAATGGATTGTTCTTGTAAGATGGTCCCGCAGAGCTGGCTGGATGCTGTTTTGCTGGATGGCTCAGGGCAGTAGAGGATGAGGCTGGGGTCTTATGAGAGCTGCCACTGGAAGATGGTAAGCCTCCAGAGGAGGCTGGTGTGGAAGGATGGAAGCTCTGGCCTTTGGCTGCCGTCTTCACTAGCTGCAGGAGGGAACGATGACACTGTGGGGAGGAAGCCTTGGGGCCTTGGAGTTTATTGACAAATGGAGCTGGGGGGGTGAAACTTTTCTGCTGCTGAGTGCCTGCATGAAAGACTTTGACTTGGGGGCCAGGTACTGGAGCTGCCCCCTGGGGTCCATGAGACGTCCGTGGCAAGCTGTGGTGCTTTGCTTTGGACTGGTGTACTTCTGGTAGGCCCTTGCTGAGGGGAGCTTGGCAGGACAGCTCTTTGTAGCCAGAACTCTCTGTTTTTTTCTCCTGAGAGGATTGCCCCAGTGCTAGCGCCTGTTCAGCCAGAAAATTGAGGGGTGACTGCAGTGTGCTAGTGGGTGGTGGTGCAGAGGGGTTGGGTTTCACAAAGTTCCTTTTCTCTTCTGTACATAAAACACCCGTGGCTTTTTCTGCTGGCACTTTGGAGGGTGCAGTCATTGTGAACTCAGAGCTCCCACCCCCTCTATTATTCAACACGGCCAGCTCCTTGGACACGGCTTCCATGGAGGAGGCTGGGTCATGGCCCAAGTCTTCATCCAATGAGTCCTCCAGGTTGACAGGAGCAGGGTTTGTGAGACCACCAGACACCTGGGATGGGGGCTCCCTGCTCATGGCCCCAATGTTCAGGCTTCCTCCCTGGTGTTCTGATGGCAAAGCAGTAGAGCCAGCCACCTGTCCTGATGGGATGGAAGCCTTTTTATCAGGTCTAGCAGATGACTCCTAAAGGAAAATAGAAATGCTGATGTTTAGAAATGTCCAAAGATGCCAACACTGGCCTGTTTTAAGGACATAAGTGAGAACAACTCAAAGATCTGAGCTTTCTGTATAATTACAAAACAATGTATGGACAAGAACAGGTGTCAAGCATGTCTTGTCTTAAGCACCTTCTGGTATGTGTCTGGCTGGCTGGGGCTGGGTTTACTCCAGTATGCTTTGTTGCTAAGGACATGGCCAGTCACAGGGAAACTTTTTTCAGTTTCTGAAAAAGTATAAGACCCACGCAAGGACACACATTGTCTAGTGGCATTCACACTATCTCCAAGTGTTCCTTGCTGCTGACTGACACATGGCATAAGAACTGTCTTAAATTATCTTTCTTTTCTCTTTGATTTCTCCCAGCACCCATTTCCTTGGTCCTTATGGGATTAAGAAAGGTTACCCTGGGGCTGGGGTTATGGCGCAGTGGTAGCGTGCTCGCCTAGCACGCGTAAGGCACTGGGTTCGATCCTCAGCACCACATAAAAATAAAATAAAGATATTCTGTTCACCTACAACTAAAAATAAAAATATTTAAAAAAAAAAAAAAAAAAAAAAAAGAAAGGTTACCCTGTCACTCGCGTACCTCTGGTACTTACTACAGCATGTCTCAGACACTGTAGGAGCTTGGCAGATATTCAGGAACAAATAACTGACAAATCTTATTCTCATGGTCTCTTTAGGTATGGGTAAGGGGACCACCATGCCTCAGGAACTGGTAAAAATCTGGCAAGTAGCAATGTTCTCTACATTGAGAGATTTCTGCAACATCTAAGATGATCCACTCTCTGGGCTTCCTGCACTTCTGCCAGATAGCTCAACAGTTGCCTCTTCTTTCTGCTGGTGCTCCAGGCCACACTGTACTTGACCAGGAGTGCATCACACCCAGCACATAACCTTCGCACCCGCAGGGGTTCTTTATTCCTCGGAGGGCTGCCAGAGACCTCACCTACCCCACAACAGCCCCAGGAACTGGGCCAACTAGGTACTGTTTTATAGACTTGAGCCGGGGTAGGAGGATTAAATGGCTCAATGCAGGTCTCTGCCCTGGTTCAAGAATAGCTGTTCCCCCAGACCAGTGAAGCTCAACAGCTGCCATGGTGATTTAAGAAGTTTCCTGGGCACTGCTGCAGGGAGAAAAGAACAGCCAGAATATGACCTGAACAGGCTGACTCACCTTCACCTTGATTTTAGAAGGGGCCATTACTTTCTTCTTGGCCCTGTTCAAAGGAATAAACACAGGGAAGGTTCAGAGATCATCCACAGAAAGAGATAAAAACAACAGTGTCCTGAGAAATGAAAACACCAAGACACTCACAAGATTGACGTCAAGTGTCCATGGCCTCGTCGACTCTCCTTAAACAGAGTCCTAAAAGAAACAGAACATGGCACTGTGTTCACCCTAAACACCACAACTGTTTCCAGAGCTTCTCTGGCAACTCTGGTACTTGGTGGCTGCTCTTCATTAAATCCAGTTGACTGGTGAGCTGAATTCCTGTTGAGAGTCCAAAGCAGCCATACTGGCTGCCCAAAAGCCAAGAGTATGAACTTTACCAAAAAAGACTATGGCTCTATCCCTGATCTCTCATGGCCACCTTTTCCCTAAGGCAGAAGCACATTCTTTACTGCCTATCCTTGACACTACCAAGAAGAAAATGTGAGGAGAAACTCAAAAAAATAAGTTTTTTTTCATACAAATCCAACCTACAAGAAGAGAAAGACAATTCCCAAGGCTTTATGATTTGTACAAATTACAAATAAATAGAATATGAGCCCTAGCTAACTTTCCCTGCCCTGTGTATAGCAGACATACTCCATTTGTGAGAAGTGACACAAAATAACCTCTGCAACAAAAGCTTGGTACTTAGCTCCAGGAAGAAGACAGTCCTACTACTTGCAAATGAGACTTCTGAGGACCATTAAGAAGCACCCAGAAAGCCAGGCCCAGTGGCACGCATCTGTAATCCCAGCAACACGGGAGGCTAGGGCAGGAGGATCACAAGTTCAAGGCCTGCCTCAGCAAACAAGTGAGGCCCTGTCTCAAAATAAAAAATAAAAAGGGCTGGAGATGGGGATATAGCTCAGTTGGTAGAGTGCTTGCCTTGCATGCACAAGGCCCTGGGTTCAATCCCCAGCACCACAAAAAAAAAAAAAAGACAGTAAAAAGGGCTGGAGATGTGGCTCAGTGGTTAAACATCCCTGAATTCAATCTCTAGTATAAAAATAAAAACCACAAAAAGAAGCACCCATGATGGGTAGTGGTACATGCCTGTGACCCCAGTGACCCAGGAGGCAGAGACAGGAAGACGGCAAGTTTGAGGCCAGCTTTGGCTACTTAGTGAGAACTTGTCTCAAAATAACAGTGTAGCTCAGCAGTAGAGCACTTTCCTAGTATGTGCAGTTCAATCCCCAGAACTGCAAAAAGTAACAAAAAACTCAAGTACCCAAGATGAATCCATCTCTCAACCTCTGGCAAGAGCCATCATGTCAAAGCAGGAAAGGGCACAATGAGCATGCAGCCAATCCTGAGCCACAGAAGGGTGAACGATGACAAGGACAAAACCCCACAGGGAACTTTTCCTCTTCTAGGCAAGACTGACAACACCCCTTCCTAGCTCCCACTACCTCTCCCTATTACTCAGGTGACATCAGATTTGAGTCAATTGGACAGTAGCTCCTGCGCGCAGGGACCTTGATGGCACAACTTCCTGTCTCATCACACTGACCCTCACCTGGCTTGCATCCAGCCTTTGGGCCAGAGAGGCTTGACCTCCGCATCCAGAAAGGCCTTCACGCAGTCCTCCCAAGCCTGGGCTTTGTTCCGCTCCAGATCGTGGCTTTCCAGTTTGATCTTCACCACTTGGCACAGCAGTTCCCTGAGAAGTAGGCAGAAATCAGAAACTTCCAACCACCCAAACTCTTCTTAAAGCTGTCAACCATGTGCTTTCAGCTGCTCTAAAGAAAGTAAACGATCCTGATCTTCACTAGCAACATGGGAACATGCTTAGAAACTGGCTAACAAGCCCTCCAATAAGGCCAGGTCCCAGCTCAGGCACACCTGATTTCGTCATTCCACTGGAATTTCTTCCTCGGTCCCATTACCCTCCTGCCACCCTTTTCTTCATCATCGTCCTCATCAGAACAAATCCGTTCTCTCTGCTCCTTGTCTTTTTCCTCTTCTAGCATCCTATAGGGAGAAGAAAAAGAAATGAACTCCAAAGTCCTCCTTCTCACCTCTTCCTCCTCCTCTCTACATAACTGGGACTTCTAAGATCAGACAGTGAAAATGCTGAAGAGTCAAGAGTTTTGTTTGGAAATGAAAGTAAATACTGAAAGGCGTGGAGAGAAGAGACAGGAGGATAATGGTGCACTGGGGCAAAGAGACTTACTTAGCAACCTTGGCTTGCGTGTGTGCCTGGCACTCATCTTGGTACTTGGCCACCTGCTCAGGCATTGCCCTGCCAATGGCTTCTTTGAGCTTCTGGAGAGGCTCCTTCAGGCGCCCACCCTGAAGAGAGCAGGACACAGCACAAGTCTCGTTCACACACCAGTCTTACACTAAGGACGCACGACAGGGTAATCAAAAGGAAGCAGTGCAGCTACAGATAGGGCCCTCAGCTGGGCCCCCACACCACACACCTGTTCATAGAGGTGAAGTTTTCGAGCACGTTTAACCAGAGCATCCTTGCTGCAGGGCAGGAATGAAGCAAGATAGGCGTATACCCCAGAACGGATCTGGCTACTCAGCTCCCGAGTTTGCACCTCTATGCTGAAGAACAGAACAGAGTCATCAACGGCCTACAGCTCACTGCAGCTTCTCTCTTCACTAGGTCCTCCTACATGGAGAGGAAAGCTAGGTGCCAAAAGCAGATCCAACCTTATCCTGTTGGTCCACACTGCAACTGAGTGGCCAAGGCAACAAATCTTTAGCAATCAACAAACAACAATTCCCAAACTTGATGAACTAGTAAAGTGGGTTAAGGCTTTTAGGTCAAGGACAGGACCAAGTAAGCAAAGGCAGTCAAGAAAACAAAGCCCAAGAGAACAAGCTCCAAGCACAAAATTCCACAAACAAAAACAACATAAAAGCTGTCAAGTGGGAAGTACTGAGTTACTCAAGTTTACAGGAAATACTTTCTGGCAGTGTTTCTTTTTTCCAGTTCCCAATTCTCTCCATGATTATGAGGTCAAGGAAATCCTCACCCCTCCACTTTCTCCAGCTGAATAAGCAGAAAAATATTCTCTTCAATGCCTTGAGCTTTCCATATTTGGCATGCTCAAGTGGGGTTCCTTGTTGACACAAACCTCCCATCTACCCTGACCCTCAGGTGCTCTTTGTAGCCCATACTTCCTGACCCAAGTAGCTAGTCCAGATCTTGGCCAGGGCAAGGCCATTTGCTAGAACATTCCCAAATCTTGACAACTGTTCTTATATTTGCAAAATTTTCAGTTACTGAGCAATAACCTTGTCCTGCTACATAATGCAACCAGAGAAAAGCTGCAAAGCTGGGGGCCAGATACAGGAATCTGATTTAGATTTGCTTTTTGTTTGTTTATTTTTGTTTTTTCTTTTTAATTCATTTCACATAGTGCAATGATTCAGGGGTTTCAGGGTTTAGAAGAAATGTGACAGGGATGAGGTATCCTGGCACTGAGGGCAGAAGTAAGAAGAAAACAACAAGTACTGAGGAACACTTCGATACAGAGCAGGCCCTGAGGCCACCACATTGTCACTCAACCTTCTGGATTATCAAGGACATGCAAGCAACCCCTTCTTTATAGTTTCATCTCACATTTGATAAGAAATCCTCTTCCAACAGGCCATAACTGTATAGTATCTAACAAAGCCTGTGGCCAAAGATTAGTAAGATCTGTCATTCCTGGAGACAGGTATTTAGTGTCCCTGCTTTATTTAATGAACAACATCAATAAAACTCTATTAACCCAAGTCCTCTAGTTCTTTGCTGGCCAGCAATAGTCCCATGCACTCCTGGCCTGCCCAACCCAGGCGTGTAACAGCAGATACAGACAGACAGATGATACTCACTCTAGTAGGATGCCATTCATATCCTGGGTGAAGAACTTCTGTCTGCTCTCTCCCTCGGCAGCTCTGGCAGCCTGGTTCACAGCAGACAGTAACAGCCATTAGAATCTGTTCCCCACGCATCCCTCACATACCCCCGCAGGAACCAGTCACTGCTCCATAAAAGCACCTGTCAATAAAATCCTCCCCAACACCTTCCTGAGTCTGCCCAAGTCCCAGATTAAGGTCACCTGTGATCAATGCTCTATTTTTTTCAAAGCTGCAGCAGCATCTTGAACTGTGCATCCCAGGACTTAAACCAGTAGTCACATAAAACAAAGCCACATAGAGACCAAGCAATCCTGAGGTATCTGGTCACCTCTGTTAACTCCTGTGTCCAGACTCTATCAACTACACAGTTAATTGAGATTTCTGTACATCAACAGTATAAAAACAACTAAGAACTTCAATAAACCTACAAGATAAAAGCTCTTATCCACCAAAAATAACAATAAAAATAATAATGTATAGCTTTAGCACTTAAGGTCATCAACATCTTTTGAAAATTCTTATTCTACTTAGGGTATAACAAACTCTCTATCATCCAAATCACTGGAATGACATGCCGCACTGCCTGACACGACAGGAATTTACTAGACTGTCTTCTTCTGCTTTCCATGAGAACATGGTTCACATCCTGGAGAGCAGCCTGGAGACCTCTGAAGTGATCCTAATGGCAAACCATGCCTAGCTCAGAGCAGGTGGCTTTCACAAGTAGCTCCATGTGGGAACTACCCATCAAACCACAATCTCTGGAGACAAGACTCAGGAATATGTATTCTTTAAAAGTGGACCAACCATCAGAACTCTTTAAGATAACTGTCTAGAGGAAGGGATAAATCCCAACCAAGCTTTCCACCTTCCTCTAATTGCACCTGCTGGGCCCCTTCCAGCCTTTGACTGTTCCATCTGTCTACTCCACTAGCTCTTTACTGTGGAAGGACCCCCAAGTTTCTACCTAGAACTCACTTCTTCCTTCCTTGTGGCTTCATGATAATACACACACATGAAGGTCCCTCAAATCTAAACCTCTGAACCCCTGCACCCTCTCTTCTAAGCTCTGGAGACTAGGATTTCCAATTACTCCCATGAAGGGATGACCCTCTGGTATGCAAACTCAGCTTACCTAAAACTAGACCTGCCAGCTTTTGCTCATCATCTAACATCTGCACTCCAGCCTTCTTGAATCCTCCCATTCCTTTCTTCAGAGTCCTTCCGTGGCTTTGACCAAGCCTAGACCCAAACCCAAATTCCTTCACATGGCATGCAGGATACTCCAGAATCTGGCCCAAGCCATCAACTCTCCCTCCTACCTCCTACCATACTCCAGGGGGATCCCACCATCCAGTTGTTCACCTATCCTCAGCTCTGCCCTGCCCTATGACAAGGCTACCTTCCCTACAGGTTGACCAAGGCTGTAGCCTCCAGTCCCAGTTCTACGTACCCTCACAGAGTTTCTCTTTTGACTCCTTAAGTCTGGTTGTCGACCTGGTCATCTAGTTAGCCATCTAAAAATAGCATCTAATAATAGTTAGCCATCTAAAAATAGTGTTTCATACTGCTCTGTACTGTGGCCCACTGTCTACATATGTATCATCCATTTACATATCATGCTCATGGAGGACAAGAACTGACTCTCACTGGCCCATACATTTCTCACAGCTGCCTATCACATAATACTTAGTAAACATCAGGGAGTGGATGTATGGATGAACAAAGGAATGAACAGATACGACCACAGGAAGGCAAACTAGAGGAAGAAAAGCCTAATGCTGTCTAACCAAAAATAACCTGAATCAGAGCTGCAAAACTCAAGCTTCTAAAGATGCCTTGGCTGAAGGATAGCCCAGAGGTCTTGAATGAAAGGTGTGACATGGATGGATGGATGATGAAAAAAAGAAAGGCATGGCTTTTAAACCATCCATGTGCAATTTCTTACACTTTCAGCATTTGGAATTTTACCTTGGAACTTTTAAGGTACTGCAATTCTGACATTAGTTTGAGAGAATAGAAAACTAAGGCATTCTTTAGATTCAACTTACACTGCTAGTTCTAAGATCCAGATCCTCAATTAATTCAATCTAATTTCTTCAACATGTATTTCAAAATGCCCCACTGCTTGACAGACCCACCAATAGTCTAAGTTTCTAAATAAAGTTTATCTTTCAGTATCATTCAACCTTTTCTCCAATACTTCAGAAGTTTTCTGCCTACATGGTCTTTAAAAAGATTTTCCTTCTGAACTGTCTTGAATTGCATAGATTACACTGAGAGAGTCTGGTTTCATACCTATGTTAATTAGTCAAATACTGCATTTTAAAATAAATTTAATTAAAAGCAACTGCATAGATATCTGATAGTCTTTCAGAAAAAAGTGGGGTCCCTTGCCCGAGATATTGTATAAATTAATCAAATCTTAAATTAACTAGGAAATGAGGTTAAAGCAAACACCTTGGTCATACTAACTTACAACAGTTTCAGGATTTTTTTTTTTTAAAGAGATGGGGTCTTGCTATCTTGCTATGTTGCCCATGCTGGCCCTAAACTCTTGGCCTCAAGCAATCTTCCTACATCAGTCTCCCAAATTAGCTGGGCTATAAGCACATGTACTATGCCCAGCCTCCAAATGTCTTTTTTTTTTTAAATATTTTTTAGTTGTTGATGAATATTTATTTTATTCATTTATTATTTATATGTGGTGCTAAGGATGGAACCTAATGCCTCACGCATGCTAGGCAAGTGCTTTACCACTGAGCTACAGCCTCAGCCCCTCTAAATGCCTTTTAATGAGCCCTTTTATTTATTGTAAGAAAAGGAACTTGTAACCTTCAGCACTTAGCTCAAAATCTTATATACTATACCTGTTTTTGCTGAATAGAATGAAATCTAATATTAATTTTTTTTTTTTTTTTGCAGTGCTGGGAATCCGGCCCAGGGCCTCACACATACTAGGCAAGTGCTCTACCACTCAGCTACATCCCTAGCCCATGCCTTTTTTTTTTTTAATATTTTTTTAGTTGTTGATGGACCTTTATTTTATTTTTTGATATATGGTGCTGAGAATCGAACTCAGTGCCTCACACATGCTGGGAAAGCGCTCTACTGCCAAGCCACAACCCCAGCCCATGCCTTTCTTTTTAAAATAGATCAAACAAGACTGGGTGCAGTGGTGCATGCCTGTAATCCCAGTGATTTAGAAGGCTGAGGCACTAGGATTACAAGTTTGAGGGCAGCCTCAGCAACTTCAGCAAAACTCTGCCTCAAAGCGAAAAATAAAATAAAAAAGGGGATGGGGATTAGTCAGTAGTAGAGCACCCCTAGGTTCAATCCCCACTGCTTGGGAGGAGGGTCAACCAAGCTGGGTTTTTCCTCCCTTAGTCTCTTTAGGTCCCTCTCTCCCTGGACTTCTGGGGATGCAAGGGTTGTAACTCAATAAAGGGCAGAGGTGTGGGTGCTCAGGGCCTGTTTCTTTTCTGTTCTTAGTATCATTCCCACTTCATGCCTAACTGAAGACGACCAAAGCAGACCTGGGTCATCTGTATGAACCAGGCTGAGTAGATGCCAAACTACATCAAGACAATTACCTAAAGGGGTGTCAAAGCTGAGCTTTCTCATCACCTTGTATATTCCAACCACCAACACAAAAGATATTTGTAATCAATGCATTTTAATACAGGGCAAGGCCATCAAATCACTAGATTTCCTGGGTCCACCAAAATGTACAAATAAGTAGGAAATGAGAAATAGACTAACATGAGAAAACAGTGAACATAACATGGACATTGACCAAGGCATCTCTCTTGGTATACTTCAACATACATAAGTTTTCAAGATATTTTTAAATTTTAGGTTTCACACTTAGAAAGTAAATCTACTCTTGGCTTTCTATAAAGACAGTGTTTTTCCCTAAGGGATCATTACACATCAGAGTAGATTGCTACACACTGTGGTAGATTGCAAAACAGGACCACAGATTGCTCCCATTGAGACATGCCACCAGAGAGCGGGCCCTAGGCTCCCCAACCCTTGAACCTTGGCTGCTCTTATGACCTTCTTTGACCAAAAGTGAGGCAGAAGGAGTGTGACACATATAACCCCTAAAAGCCAGACCGTAGGGCCCTGAGAATTCCAATTTCACGAGATGCTGCCACAACCAAGACCACCATGCCCTGAAGCAGCCCAGGATGAAAGGCCCAAAGGAGAGGGAGGTCCAGCTAGCACCCAGTTAACCTGCCAACTGAATGTAGCTGCAAGAGTGAGCCGAAGCATGCCAGGCATGGTGGCACATACCTATAATCTCAACAATCTGAGAAGCTGAGGCAGGACAATTTTGAGTTCGAGGCTAGCCTCAGCAATTTAGTGAGAGCCTCAGCAACTTAGTGAGATCCCTATCTCAAAATAAAAAGGACTGGGGATGTAGTTCAGTTGTAAAGCACCCTGGATTCAATCCCCAGTACCAAAGGGGTTAAAAAAAAAAAAAAAAAGTGAGCCTAAGCAGGATCAGAGGCGAAACTACCCAGCCAGTCCATAATCAGGAGAAACGAATCACCACTGTTAAACCAAAATTTTGAGGTCCTTTTTAAAAGGGCAATAGAAATGGATACATTATTACTTAGGGTCAAGATTTTAAATATAACCAACCTTATTATAAAAATAAACAAGGGGAAAAAAGAAAAATAAGGGGAGTGAAAAATAAAGTGAGAAACACATAACACTGCTAATTAAGTCATATACACCAAATTTAATTTAAAATTAATTTAAAATGCAATTTATAAAATGTCTATTTCAAAATCCAGGACAGGGTTCCTTATTAAGGATCCAAATATCACATGCAACTTTTGGACCTGTATGCAATGTTTGTGTACAAATGCCTTCTTTCCCTGGGAAGACTACCTTTCCCAGCAAATTCTCAATAGGGCCTGCAGTCTAGAGCATTTGTACACACATGTGGGGGGTTCCAGGTGCCCCAAGTGCAGGGGCCCTGCTGGAGTAGAATTAACTTTATAAAATAAGCCTTCTTTTTAATGCAACCATTAAAAATAATGAGGGCTTTATAATGACATTTATTAAGTGAAAAAAATCATGAAACAATTATTCACAACTATAATCACAGCTGCATAAAAACATATACAGAAGCTAGAAAGGAATATGCAAAGTGAAATTGTTTTTCAACTGGTGGGGCAATGGATAATACCCACATACTTCCCACCCCATTTTCCAAAGTTTCTTAATGCAGGAGCATGGCCAGGTGAACACTAAAGTATCAACTTCACCCTTGAGCACTATATTATCAAACCAGAATATCAAACTCTCTGGACACCACCTCCAGAACCCAGACCCACCTTGCCTACAGGATCCTGAGCCCCTGTCTGTCATGCCCAAAAGCAATCACTCAGGAGGGAAGCTTGCCAGACAGGGGATCCACCAAGGGAGCTTTCTTGCACCCAGCCCCACACTGTTTGAGGTTACAGCATCTTCTTCCACTTGATGTGCTCCATGTTCCCCAAGAGATTGAAATAATAAGTAAGCACACTAGAACACAACCTATGGTGAGAATGAGAACATACCCAAGAATTCTGTTTTGACTTTTCTCTAAAAAAAACTGGCTACCATCACATAGTCCTTACTTATTTAACAAGACTTTCAGAAACTATAAAACAATTTGATTACAAACCAGAGGAATGAAAAGAACAAAGTAATTTTTTTAACACAAATTCTGAGAGCAAATACAAGACAGTACACTCAAACATGCCAAGTTCAGGTTCAACTCCTTCCACCTCAATGTCATATTTAAGATACACTCTGAATCCCTGACATGGCACAATTCATTTAGATCATTACATTCAGATAAGACACTTATGCCCAACACTGCACACAAGCTAACAAGGATGAACTAGAGATTTCAAAAAGATGTTTTATTTGCTTTGTATACTATGTTCAAATATTTTCTGGAAGTAAGAAAATCATTTATAGCAGTAGTTGACATTTCACCTGCCCTGAACATAAAGGATAAATACAGAGCACTGATTCTGAGATGCTATGAGAATCACTAGTTCAGAACTAGTTATTGAGTACAAATGCCACTGGAGATGCAGTACAAACCACAATGTCTAAGGTAAAATGTTATTTTAACTAAAAGGTAATCACTGTAACTAATGATCCATTTTTGGTTCATAGTATTACTGAATTGACAGTTCTCAGCACTTAGGGATCAATTCCAAATCAATGGAGAACAGCAGCAGCAACAGTTGCTCTATGCTAAAGGTTGCTGCTGCTGTTAAGGGGCACGGACAGCATTTGAGTTAAGCTCCTCTTTATTTAGCACCATGGAAGCATTCCTGTGATTGCTACCAATGCTGACACTGACGATAAGCAATGCAAGGGAGCAACCAAAATCCAGTGACAACTGAGCATATGCTCTATGTGTAACTTAGATGTTTATGAACTTTAGTGCATTTTCAAAAGTGAATATGATGAATCTCTCACTCAGCTGCCTGATGCCAACATCAGTGTTGGTCTATGCACAAAAAGAAATGCTTATGGGAAAGAAACTAACAGTCAGAAAATGGAAAGAGAAAAATCTCCCAGGAAGAAAATAAATTGTCTAGAAGAGAAAGAACCAAGAAAGGCTTAAATATGAAGCCTAATGGGCAAAGCTGACACTGTTTCCTCACTCAGGATGAAGAGATGCTGGGGAAAGCTCACACTTCCACTGCCAGCTCACTAAAGGTTTCTCTGGGCATCGAGCTTCACGCTGTGCAGAACCAGCGCCAATCTGCCCGACCGCTTCCAGGAAAGCCCGGCCACACTATGTCACCATACCTGAGCCAGCTCCTTAATGCGCTTCTCCAGGGGTGCTGGCAGGCCTTCGGGGAGGGAAGAGGGCTGCCTGAATTCCTGGTCCAATCCCACCCCAAGGGAATCGCTTCCATCATCCATATCTTGGAAGGGGCTTCCTTCTGGAGACTCACTGAGCAGTTGCTCCAAGTCCAAATCGGTCAGTGAGTCCATGGCAGTGGCTGCCTGGAGCAAGTCATTGTCAGAAGTGGAGCCAAAGAGCGAGAGCAAGGGGTCAGAAGCACCCTCCAAGTCCCGTAGGCCCTGAGCTTCCACCGATGAGACCACTACAGGCTTATGCTCCTCCTCTCTCTTTTTCTGAGCCTCTTTCTCCTTCTGAAATTTCTTTAGCATCTCTTTAACACTTAAAGCCCCAGAGTATTTCTTCTTCTTCTTCTCTTTACTGGCATTGAGGGCTGTAAAGCTGTAAGTAAGAGAGAAACTGGTTACTCAGGCTGCAGAACCCCTCCACAGGGAAACTCAAGAGGCCTTCACCCCTGTCCCAGGGCAATGGTCTCCAGGAGAATCTCAGTCACAGTCCACCCTGATATTATTCCTCCCTCCTCTTGGCATATGGAGTTCGTTCTTGCTGGACCAAAGCTTAAGAGTGAATACAGGTTAGCAACAGAGTCACGTAATGCTAAATATCCGATGGGTTTTTAAGAACCACTGCCAGGCTGAAATAAAAGGTTGCAAAAAAAGGGAGGCACAAGAAAAGTATTTAAAGGGAGAAAGCAGGAGCAGCAGAGAACAGCAGCAACTTGAAGGCAGCTGGGGTAAGACCAAGTGAGAAAAAGGAAACATGACCACAGAAGACAAAGGAAAACAGCAGAGACAGAAGAACTGGGGCAGAGAGAAAAGTGCCCGCGAGAACAAGGAGCATCAGCAACAACACAGTAACAGAAATAGCTGCCAACACTGACAGTGGAACAGAGGAACGCTGGCCATCTGACACACAGAGATGAGAGCACCTATGACTAGCCCAGAACAGCCCTGTGGGAGGTGAGAGGGAGGACAGGAGGGCCAGGCCCTGCTGCCTCTTCTGAAGCTGTGGGGGAGGTGAGTCAGCTCCTGGGTGTCCTGCCCTCATGGGTCAGACTTTATCCTAGCGAAAAGCTGCTGCCTCTCACCCGGCTTTGGAAAACTTGGACTTTTTCGATTTCTTCTCCTTGTCATAAGTGTCATCTTTTTTCTTCTTCTTTATCTTCTCACCACCTTCCTTCAACTTCCGCTTCTGAGAATTAAAGACAAGGCACAGTTACACAGCTCCCTGACTCAGGGAGCAAGTGCACTACATGGCACTGGCCTTGCTCCGCCCAGGCACATCCTGAGACCTGTCTTACTTCCTTCACGAACGAAGAGCTCTCAGAGCAGTCCCTAGACCACAAACCATAGCATTCCCACCAGAGTGTGTCCTGGAAACACCCAGAGGGGAGACAGCAATGGTCTCTCTGAAGCCTGAAACTTGGCTCATTTAGAATGGGCTGCAGGTGGGCCCTACCTCTTGTTTTACACAACAGGCAGTAGGCAGACAGACACTACAATATTCTCAGCCTAAGGGTGGCTTATTTTCAGTGGGTGACACCCTGGGAACTGAAGTCCTCTACACATCCACAGAAGAGGGCCAGCAAGGGTGCTGCAGGCTGCCTCGCTCCACACCCTCACTGCTCCCATCCCCACCCCAAAATCACCTCAACACACAACTCTGCCGAGCCTGCTGGGGCATCCATAACATACACAATGACAGAGGGCTGACAGAGCCCCATATCCACGTCGCCTCGGCACAGCTCAGCCTTTCCACCAGCCTCCTGAGCCATCCCAAGCCGTTGCACTTTGGAGTCACCCACTTATCTTACAGTGTCATGTCAAAAAACATTTCTGAAATCCAAAAGCAAGTATGTTCTAACCTTTGGAGATTTTTTCTTCTTTTCTTTAATGAAATCATCCTCAGATTCGGATGCTTGTCTAAATTGCAGAGTTCCTGAGTTAATGTAAAATCCTCCATACTTTGTGGTCAAAGAAGCAGGAACAAGCTCATCATACTAAAGGGGGAAAACATACTGTCAGCATCAAGTTCTGGCTCTATGGTCCAAAGGTGTAAAGTAGGTCTCAAGAGATTAACTGTGCTTCTGTCATACTTCACACAGTGTGGGAAAGCAACCTTCTCCCTCCCACCAATCACAAACGTGTGAGCTACAAAGTGCGATGGACAGAGTAGTCATATTTCTCAGATGAGGGCACCAAGACCCAGGTCCAAGAGTACACTTCCTCTCACCGAGAGCATGCTATTCTGACCCTGCCCCCAGCTTCCCAGCCATGATCTGTAGGAGCCAAGATGTGGAGGTTCTGATATTGCATTTTCATTAACAACTCACCGCCTCAGAGTTATCGATGAAGGAATCAGATTCATCATAACCATACCCCATATCAATCAAGTCCTGTATTCGGTCTTTTCTACGTTTCTTTCCGCCCTAAAATTTGAAAGCAATAGGTCATATATTTTTTGATAAGCACACAGAATTAAACATTGTCTTGAGCTTTATCAGCTGGTGATTAAAACTGGTAAAGCACTGGGTCTCTCTCACTTCCCCCCAACCTCCTTCTCCAAAGACCTCTGAAAATAGAATAATTTGTATCTGCATAAAATAGTCAAAGACAGAAGGATGAACTAAATGGCTTCTATGCTTCATGCCAAAACACCTCCTCTAAGGAAGTGCTCATTGGCCCATTTAGCTCACATGCTAGCTCCTATCAAATGAGATTTCTGTACCTTAGTGCATTTGTTTAATAACTGCATTCTGTTTTCTCTGAGTTCTATACTTATTTCCAGATTATTGTTGATTACATCATAATCCACTAAAGGAACATGCCATTTCCATCAAATGAGAATATCTGGTTGCCCAAGAGAGAAACCTTACATATTTTTCTTCAAATTTCCGTGCAAGGGCCTCCACTTTATGCCTTTCCTTTTCTTCATCATTAAAAGGATCTGAGAGGTCTTTCTTCTGCAAAAAGGTCATTTCACAAAAAAGTAAGAATCGTCAAAAAAATTGTCACAGTTTGATTAATAAAACCTTCAGTGACTACTCAAAATCTATAAATGACATAACGAAAACAACTACTTTTCAGAAAAGACAAGGTAGAATACATGGTACCATCTTGTTAGTGTTTACCTTAATTGTTAAAAAAGCAAAACTTCCACTCATGTAATTCAACAAAATTTGATTAAGTGCCTACAATCATCTATCTAGCACTAGAGGCTATAGGGCTTCAAATACAGCAAAGGGCCTTTAGATGGGGATACTCAACCCCTATACAACTGTATGCAATATAGCTGATTCTCTTTATAATCCTATAGTCTATTTTATGCATTTGAAAATATTCTAAGAGGTCCCTAGGCTTCACCAGACTTTCAAAGTAGTCAATGGCTCAAAAATGCAGGACAAGTTCTGGAGAGCTGGTCTGCCTTCCCAGTTAGAAATGTGGTCAGAAATGTATTCTCTCAGGGACACCAAAGTCAAACCTGGTTCCCCTGTCCTTGGAAGCTTATCTTCAAGGGTCTATCATCTCTTCTTGTCCTTCAATTCAATACTCACTTCAAATATTTTCATGCAGTTTATTATTACTCCATAAACTTATTCTTGCATTTTTCTCATCAAGTAAATTTTCCAGAGTTGAGTCTTATGTGTTTTGGGCAAAGAATATTAACTTTAATAAAAGACTCCTGTACCAAATATGCTTTAAGATTTCAGAATAAACCAAAACACTAAGACTTTCAAACACTAATGCTGTTTGAAAACTAAACTTTTATTCTACCCTCCCATCTCTGCCTACTGAAACCTACCCACTCATAAATGATCTATTAAGGGGGCTAGAGCTGTAGCTCAGTGGTACAGCACTTGCCTGGCATGTGTGAGGCACTGGGTTCGATCCTCAGTACCACATAAAAATAAATAAAGGTATTGCATCTATCTATAAAATATACTATAAATATCTTTCAACTGCATGTATATAATGGAATACTATAATACATATAACATACATATCACAAATAGGTGGCTATTAAAACCTGATTGTCTATATCATCACATTTTTCTACAATGATCACAAATAACTTGGGTAGTTAAAATAATTTTAAGAAATCCCACCAATCTTGACTGAGCACCAATGAAGTGAAGATGTGCTCCCTCATGCTCTGTGAACAGTGGTCTTCCAATGACTATTTCCAAGCATAATGAAGATCCAGCTCAGTCCAAAATGGCATCCTGGATATGAGCTCTCCTCTACCCAAGCCCTCCAGCCTGTGTTTGTAACCAATTCAAACAATCACCACATTGTAACTTGTTACCTGTGCTGGTACAATTCTCCTAAAACATCTACAAGATTTCAAGTTCCTTTGAAGCTGGGACAATGTCTCCCCTAACTTTGTATAATCCTCAGTGTCTAACAGAGTGCTTCATATTATAAGGAATACAAGCTAGATCCATAAACAAATGTGTCAAATTATATAATACATTTTTTTCTTTTGTGGGTTCTGGGGACCAAACCACCACACACATGGCAAGTACCTGCTCTACAATGACCCATACATACCCCCAGCCCAGGTTATATCATATACTACAGAGCAGAACCATAATGATTCAGAAGTTCTAAACCTTTATTCCAGGAATAAATCCCCTAAAACTGGATCCAAATTTCTCTTATGTATGCTCCATACATTTTTTTGCAATAGAGAAAATCATTTGGAGCCCACCAAAAAAGTAGTGTCCAGAGGATTGGAGTTCTAATTTCAGTTGACCTACCAATTTGGTTTGAACCCATAACAAACATGTCGACCAACTCCTGCTATTGGCTGTTCCTCTCAATGAAGAGGATACCATCCCTTCTTCAGAAAAGACACTGTGAACAGATTTGAAGTCATTTTTTTCTCATCCTGCCCACTGTCCCTTATTCAACAGGATAACCCTTGGTACAGATTCATTAGTCTCCATTCAGCCAATAAGATCTCAATCGAGGAAATACATTTTTAAGCAAAAAGAAAAACAAAGTGAGTAATGCTACTAACCAAACATACTTCCTCCAATTAGTACAAATGTGAATAGACTGGGCACTTAGCACTGAGGCACTGTACTAGAAACTTCACCAACATGATCTCATTACACTCTTAGACACCCTGTGAGCTAGGCACTGGCCTCATCCTCATTCTATTAAGAGCCACTTAGAGACCAGAATGCTGCAAATGCAGAGCCCTACTTACCTTTTCCTCAGAACCTAGCACAGTGCACTGGTATACAGTAATAGCTTAAAAATGTTCTTCACTTAAACTCCTACTCACACCATATGATTCCATCTACACAAAAATACAAAAAACATGCGAAAGTGATCTTAGCTATTAGCAGTTGCCCTTGAGGGACAGGGTGGTGCAATGCAAAGGCAAGAGGAGGGTTTCTAGTAAATGTTTTGGGTAAATGTTACATCTTATGATCCAGGTGCAGGTTACATGGTGCGTTGGGTTTGTAAAAATCCATCAAGCGCCGGGCGCGGTGGCTCACGCTTGTAATCCCAGCACTTAGGGAGGCTGAGACAGGAGAATCGCGAGTTCAAAGCCAGCCTCAGCAATGGCGAGGCGCTAAGCAACTCAGTGAGACCCTGTCTCTACATAAAACACAAAATAGGGCTGGGGATGTGGCTCAGTGGTCGAGTGCCCCTGAGTTCAATCCCTGGTACCAAAA
>CM053415.1:31757480-31773162 GCA_028644305.1 Xerus rutilus
GGCGCGGTGGCTCACGCTTGTAATCCCAGCACTTAGGGAGGCTGAGACAGGAGAATCGCGAGTTCAAAGCCAGCCTCAGCAATGGCGAGGCGCTAAGCAACTCAGTGAGACCCTGTCTCTACATAAAACACAAAATAGGGCTGGGGATGTGGCTCAGTGGTCGAGTGCCCCTGAGTTCAATCCCTGGTACCAAAAAAAATAAAAAAATAAAAATCCATCAAGCTGGGCATTTATCATATGTGCACTGTTCTTATGCACATGACTCAATTTAAAAGTTCATAAAAACTTTCTGAAATGTCAGCCGGGCACGGCAGCGCACGCCTGTAATCCCAGCACTTAGGGAGGCTGAGACGGGAGAATTGTGAGTTCAAAGCCAGCCTCAGCAACAGTTAGGCACTAAGCAACTCAGTGAGACCCTATCTCTACACAAAACACAAAATTGGGCTGGGGATGTGGCTCAGTGGTCGAGTACCCCCGACTTCAATCCTGTACCAAAAAAAAAAAAACCAAAACCTTTCTGAAATGTCAGTGAATTGCCAAAACCACAGTAATAGTGATGGGTGTTTCTTAGCCTCTGTTCTCCAATTCTATGCCCGTCTAAAAGCTCCATACTAAAAAGTAAACTAACTTGCCATGAAAATAAATAGATAATTTAAAAAACATTTAAGAAATCAAACTGATTTTTAAACACTCTGAAGGCTACAAGCCAATTCTGGCCAAAAATAAGTTAAAAGGGTGTGTGTGTGTGTGTGTGTGTGTTTGTGTGTATGCAGAAATATATTCCTACCCATTTTCAAGGAAAGAAACTACCCAGAATATTACTGTGTTTAGAAGAGATGAGCAGTCTGTCTTTTCTTTGTCCTTGCACTAGACAGAGAGGGGAAGTCCCTTGGAAAAGGGAAATGTCCAACACAGAATTCTAGCACAACAGCCAAAGAACTGGTCTCATTTACATGTCACATTTGTAACCTCATCATGAAAAAATGTGGTTTCATTTATTTATATCAGTTATCCATAACTCAAATTAGCCTTAGATGAACCATATGTTTTCTTTAACATAAATCAGGAAAATGATGCTAGAAAGAATTCTCTTCCTTCATGACCAGTAGCAAAACCAGCTAACCTTGTACTTGTTTTGCATGACTTAAATGACCTTGGGGCAGTGCACATCTCTCTAGCCTCACTTCCCTGCTATGAAGGCCCGCGTGCACATACTGACATCTGCATGTTAGGTCTGCAGAGCAACTATGGGGACACTAGAGTGTACCTTATCTCCAGATTGAAGGCTTTTCACCTTTCCTCGTATATTCTTCACCAGCTCTGGGTAGAAGAACTCTGGGCAGCGTTTGTGATCCGGTTCAAAGAGGGTGAGTGTAATCCGAACAGCTGCTGCAGCCGGCTCACAGTCCTGATGCTGTTCTGCTCCAACCTCTTCTTTCCGGGACTTCTTCAAAAATGCAGGATTCAGAGAACCTGGGAGAGAGGTGAACTGGACCCTGTGGGGCTCCGACATGGCTACCAACAAGTCTTAGTAGGTGTCACTGCATGGCTTCTGTTAACATCGAAAAGAAGGGCCAGGTCAAACCAAGATGATAAAAACAAGCACTTCCTGTTCTGTTATACAGATTTAAGTTTAAAAGAATTTAATTATCAAGAAGAATTCGTTGTTAAATTTATTTCTGTTGCCATTTATTGCTTTTTTCTGTTTAAATAATACTCATTCTAAATGTAATTTTTTCGTAACTATATGAAAATCACCCCAAATACCATGATCCAAGTCAAAAGACTACTGAGTGATGCAGTTAAAACTAGGCTTTTTTCCCCTCATACAACTCCTCTCATTTCTTTTATGCCTTGAATGCCCTTCTCCAACCAGACCTTATATAAGAATTGCCCTGATGGGGTCATTCAGATACATTTTTCACATGTAAATCCTTAACCCAAGTTGAACTTACTATGCTATAAGATATGAAGACAGGCTCTAACTTGATTTCTCTCCAGCATCAATCATGAAATAATCTCCTTTTCCCCTTGCTGATTTGGCATATATCATAGAGTAAAGGCTCAGATATCTAAAATCTAATTCTGAAAGCTATCTGTTATATTAATCTAGTACTTAGAGATTTTTAACCTAACCAATAGCAGTTTTGAAAAGTTTTGTGGCATATTTTAATATCTTAAACTAAAAGTTCATCTTTATTCTGTTTTTATTTTTAAAATATTTGGCTTTTCCAATCTGTTTATTATCATTATTATTATTTTAGTTTTTAGTTGTCAATGGACCTTTATTTATTTATATGTGGTGCTGAGAATCGAACCCAACATCTCACACATGCTAGACAAACAATCTACCACTGAGCCACAACCCCAGCCCCAGCCTGCTTATTATTTCAGATCAATTTTAAATTTTTTTTTTTTTTAATATTTTTTTAGTTGTAGATGGACACAATGTCTTTATTTTATTGGTTTGTATGTGGTGCTGAGGATCGAACCCAGGGCCTCACGCATGCGAGGCAAGCGTTCTACCGCTGAGCTACAATCCCAGCCCCTCAGATCAATTTTAGAAGCATTTTGGTAAGTTCTCCCAGAAGGCTCACTATATTTTGATTATGAATGACAAATATGAATTAAGGAAGATTTGTATATATCCACATATATGTAGATGTATTAGCATATATCCAGTATTCAATCTTTTCATTACAACCATAAAATTGTGATTGGAGACCAGACAAGGGAGTAAAATATCTAAAAACTAAGAGTTAAAATCCTCCTTATCAGAGGCTGGGGCAGTGGCTCAGTGGTAGAGCGGCTTGCCTCGCATGCGTAAGTCACTGGGTTTGATCCTCAGCACCACGTAAAAATAAATAATAAAGATATTGCGTCCATCTACAACTAAAAAAATATTTTTTAAAAAAATCCTCCTTATCAGGCAGCAAAGTGACTGGCAGTGAATCAGGCTAGCCAGTGTGCAGACCACTTACTAATGAGTACAAAGATGCTGAAAGAGAGCCCCCCACCAAAGAAACCTTCACAGCTCTTAGGATATGTGTGACGCACTGGGCTGTGAAAATAAATCCCAGCTAAAAGCTAAAGGCTTACAGGTCTCCCACTGAGAGAGCAGACACAGTCCCACTGCAAGAAGAGAATTAGCAGGATGTTCAATGGGATGAAGCAAGGCCATCCTTAGCTGGGCACAGGGGTGCACACTCATAATCCCAGCAGTTCAAGAGGCAGAGGCAGGAGGATCACGAGTTCAAAGGCAGCCTCAGCAACTTGGCAAGGTTCTAAGCAACTTAGACCCTGTCTCAAAAATAAAATATAAATATGGCGGGGGATGTGGCTCAGTGGTTAAGTGCCCCTGGGTTCAATCCTCAGTATGCAAAAAAAAAAAAAAAAAAGGCCATCCTGGAGGTGGCAACCAAATCCTAATGTCCCTGTACAGCTGGTAATTTAAAAATATAACCTCATCTCAGTCCAAGTTTTAGAGACTGCAACTTTAATCCACCTAGATGGTAAAACTGCTCCTCTTAGTTGCAAAAGCAACTGTGAAAGCGTGAGACAAAATAAAGGCAGGACTACACTGGGGGACAGGCTGGGATGTAGAGCAGTGGTAGAGCGCTTGCCTAGCATGCACAAGGCCCTGGGTTTGATTCTCAGCCCTGCAAGGAAAAAAAAAGAAGAAAGAAAGAAGAAACTAAATAGAACTAGAGGACAAAGTAAATAAAATCAACCTATAGTATATTAACACAAGTTAGATTTGGGGTTAAGTTTTATAATCATCATAACATGCTATCATTTGTTCTAAGTCATTTGAAACATTTAAGAGAATCAAATATATACATATACATACACACACACACACATTCTCCACGCCCTAATACTGGGGATCTAACCCAGGAGTGCTTTACCACTGAGCTACATCCCCAACTTTTTATTTTTTTGGTACTGGACATTGAACTCAGGGGCACTCGACAAGTGAGCCACCTCCCCAGCCCTATTTTATGTTTTTATGTAGAGACAGGGTCTCACTGAGTTGCTTAGCACCTCGCCATTGCTGAGGCTGGCTTTGAACTTGCGATTCTCCTGTCTCAGCCTCCCTAAATGCTGGGATTACAGGCATGCGCCACCACACCTGGCTCCAACTTTTTGTTTTGAGACAGGGTCTCACTAAGGTTCCAAACTTACAACTTTCCTGCCTCAGCCTCCTAAGTCACTGGGATTACAGTCCTGCACTATTGCACCTGGCAAGTATCAGGTATCTTAAAGAATGACATATTAGACTTACAATCTTAATTTGAACTGTTTAACAAAATTAACTTCTAAAGTATTTACATATTTTAAAGAACCTGACTTACATTTACCTGTTTATTAGACTTAACAAATGTTAAGTTCTTGGCGAGACTGTCCTATTAGATTTACAAGTTCAGCTCTTTAGAAATTTGAAATATTTGAAATACGTTTAAGGGAACCTGGGCACAGAGGCTCATGACTGTAATTCCAGCAACTCAGGAGGCTAAGGCAAGAAAACGACAAATTCAAGGCCAGCATAGGCAATTTAGCAAGAGCCTGTCTCAAAATAAAAAATAAAAAGGACTGAGGACATACCTCACCGGTACAGTACCCATGGGTTCAATCTCCAGTACCACCCTCCCCCCCAAAAAAGAAATTTCATTAACTTAAGGGAATTTAATGTTAAACTGGTACTTCAATTGAACCTTACTAAAAAATCAAATATTTTTGTTTTTACATAAACATTCTAAGATTTATAAATAAAACAAACCAACTTTTGGAACTTAGTCTTAAAAATAGCTAAGTCTTAAAATATTCAACTTTAATGAGTTGAAAGTTATTCTTAGTATTCTATCCCCAAAATCATTCCTCTTAAAAGACTTCAACTGATTATGCAAAAACATGCTAGCCTCCTTTGTATCTCAGGTTATTCTCAGGAACT
Organism: Xerus rutilus; assembly: GCA_028644305.1. NCBI lineage: Eukaryota > Metazoa > Chordata > Mammalia > Rodentia > Sciuridae > Xerus > Xerus rutilus. Next base: position 31,762,432 of record CM053415.1, read on the forward strand.
GTATACATACTTTGTTATTGTAAATATATCCTTTTTAACCATTCTAGTTTCAAACTGTTATTGATAAAACAGAAAGACTAACTTGTGTATGCTAATTTTGTAGTTAGCTTCTTTACTGAATTTAGTATTTTTTTCTCAAAACAGCAGTCCCGTCATCCACAGAAATGAGAATTGCCTTTCCTTTTCTGAAAAACTGCACTGATCTTTGTTTCATGTCTTATTGCACTGGCTAGAACTTGGAGGGTATCAGACAACATATCCTTTGCAATGTTCCTGCAAAGGAACGGAAATGCGTGTAGTTTAATTGTAAAATTGATTCATATTTTTTATTGTCATTACTATACTCTTCAATTCCTCCAAAGTTCAAATTTCTAAAGTAGAAACACGTGCTAGATTTTATTAGATTTGCTGCAAATTTAAATATGCTTTAAACGGTTTGTCTTTAAAAGAAAACACACACTGTGAATGACACAGCCCCTGCAATTAATTCACGACACTTCAGAGAAATTGGTCTCCAATGAAAAATCAGGTCCTGGGACAACCCAGCAAGCGCAAACACCCTCACCATCAAAGCCTCTGCACAGCACAATGCCCACGGGAAATGCGGGCGGACCTGCCACCTTCACAAGCAGGCATTTGACTCAAGAAAAGTGGGGCTCTAAGTCAGTCAGCCTGGACTCGGGCTCCCGGAGTCTGAGCCCGGGAGTGGGACCGGAGGTAAAAAGCCACGCAGCTACCTGTCTACGGAAGTTTGGGCAGGCGCCCTGCTCTACTGCCGCTAAGAGTCCCCCTACGCTGGCATCGGACTAGCTGCTGTCACAACTTCTTGCAAACTGTCAAACTACACCAAGGCTAACGCCGGAGCCCAGCCCGACAACCATAGGCACCTTTGTCCCCAGCGCCGACGCGGGCCACGGACGTCCCCCCGCGACGGTCCTCATGCCGGCCCAGACCCTGGGCTGCCGCGCGGCTAGCGGCTGGCTCCCGAGCCCTGCCTGCGGGCGGCCGGCCGGCCCGTGCCGCAGCCCATGGCCGGCTCCCCGCTCGGGGGCCTCGTCAGCCGCGCCGCGCGCCGGCCAGGAGGACGCGGAGGAATGCCAACTCCACGTCCCAGAAGCAACTCGCGGGACGACCAAGGGGCGGCCACCGGGCGCCCCAGCAGGAATGCGGCGCGGACCAGCCGCTCCGACGCTGCTCGGGGAGCCCGCGGTCCACAGCAGCACTCCGCAGAAACCTTCGGCAGCAGCGGGCGAGCGTGGACGCCGGGGGCCAGGGCCTCCCGGGCTGCAGCCAGCGGAGCCCGCTAGGCGCAGGGCCCCAAGCTAGGCGCAGGCTGCCTTCCAGGCCGCGCAGAGGTCCGTCAGAGCGGCTCGCGGGCTCAGCGACCCGGCCGGCCAGCGCCGGGGGCTCGGGGATGGCCCGGGGCCCGCGCCCGACTAACGGCCGTAACGGAAGCGCCGAGGGGGCGGGGGATTGAGTTCAGCGCTCGGGGGCGGGGCGGATCGCGAGGCCAGCTGCCTCCCGCGCTCCACCGGCCGCTCGGTTGCCGCCGCCGCCGCCTCAAACCGCGGAAGCTTCGTTGTCACGAGCCCGAGGGAGGGGGAAGGAGCCGGGAGTCTCGGGGATCCGGCGCGGGGAGACCGCGGCACTCCAGTCACGTGCCGCCCTCCCAGCCAATGAGCGCGGGGAGGCGCGGTGACGTCAGAGCAGCGGCGTGGCCGATGACAGCCGGCCCCGTCACGTGGTCGGGCCGACTCCAATGGGCGGCGCTGTGGCGACCTGAAGTTCCCGGCTGCCCGTGCGGCGGCGGTGGTTGGGTGTTAAGATGGCGGCTGTGAGTCTGCGGCTCGGCGACTTGGTGTGGTGAGTCCGGGCGGCCGGGGCCAGGCGAGATGCGCCGCGGAGCTGCCTCCCGGGGTGCGGGGTTCGCAGCCAGCCTCGGAGCTGCCTTTCTGCGCTCTCCAGGCGGCGGAAAGAGGGGAAAACGGGGTGCCGGAGCTGCGAGCGACGCTGGGCGGAAGGGGCAGTCCGGCCCCGAGGGACCGAGGCCGAGGGTGGCCGCGGCGGGCCCGGCTCTGAGCCCCGAGGCCGCCCCGGGAGGGCCGCGCTCGGAGCCAGGCGGCCGGCAGAGGTAGTTCTTGGCGCCGCGCGGCTCCCGAGAACACTGGGTCCCCGGGCTCTTGCTGGGACTCCCGGGAGAGCGGGAGAGCCGGGCAACCCTCGGGGCCATCTCGCCGGGGCAGGCCGGTCAACGCCCGCGTCGCGACGAGACCTTCCAGCGCTGGCGGCTCGGCCCGGGGTGTCGAAACCGATTGCTGGCGCTGCCCAGTGAGGAAACGGACGAGGGACTTCTCCTTTACAACCAATGGCTTAGCAGTGACCGGTGCCTCTCGTGGTCTGCTTCTGTGTCCCAGACAACCGCCCGAACCAAGACTGATCGTGGTCGCCTCCCTCGAGCTGCGTAGTTTGTGTGTGGACCCGGAGACAGGCTTCCATTAGCATTTGTCAAAGCCGGGCTGTGTGCTGGGTGAATTAAACCAGACTTACTTGGGGGAAGTCTGTGTTTACAGAGGAAACTATCCCCCACCCTGGTCACTGGGAGGTTCCAAACAAGTGACTCTTGACGGTTTGGTTGTTCCGTGTACCTTGTCAACCAAAGAAGGCACAGACCTCACGCACACTCTTATACAGTTTTTCATTCATAGTTGAGGGTCTCTGGCCCAGCTGTGGAAGCCAGATTAAGAACTCTGGTTTGCCTGCTTTTGTCTGGCACTTGAGGATGCCAACAGATTTAGAAGCATAAATTGCATGTTGAGAGGCTTGAAGGAGAGGGACTGGCTTTTCCAGAGCAAGTGCTGACTCTTTGTGTTTTCTCTAGGGGGAAACTCGGCCGGTATCCTCCTTGGCCGGGAAAGGTGAGTGTTTTGCTCTTTAAAGGATGATATCTAAAGTTGGCTTTGAGGAGGTGGAAAATGTAAGATGCATGTCCCTCAGTTTCTAACACTGAGTCAAACTGGGCCCATTCAGGTAACACTCATATTCTGTAGTATCAGTTATTTAAAAAAAGTAATACAAAATAAACCAGATCATTTAATCTGCAGTAATTGCTTATTTCTTGAATCAGAGTTAGTTTATGAAAGTTGTTGTTAACCCTGGGAATCGAATTCCAATTTGAATTTAGCTTTATGCTGAAATCTAACAAAAGAAGGAAATAAATTCCCCAGGAAGGGAGAAGTCTAAATGTAGGTTAGTGAAAAGCCAAAGTATTTTTGTCCCGACTAAGTTTAAATTTTATTCCCCTCTTACCATATGTGCTGCTCCAGTGCATCTTTGCAGAAGTTGGCATTCCACATTTTGCATGAGGTGATCCGTAATAGCTTCCAAGTGTTCTGTTTTTATATTCTTGCTTGGAATCCAGGAAATGTCTTTAGACTCTGCAATATGGTGTTTTCCATGCCTCAGTTGTCCTTTATTTTCACCATTTTGTGTTTCAACTCTTTGTGCACCAGAAGTATTTGGAAGAATGTCCTCTATATTTCTTTAGTAATGATGTCACATTGAGGGGAAATGATGATCTTAATTTTAACTGCTTGTATAACAGAACCATTGCAGTAAAAGGGATATTGTATCTATTGAGCACTGCTACATGTTAGCTACAGGGAACTTACAGAATATTTGTACATTTCCACATATCTCAACTGGAAAGTGCCAGACGTGAACAAGTTCTAAGGCGATATATATATATATATAGAGAGAGAGAGAGAGAGAGAGAGAGAGAGAGACAGAACAGGTGTATATATATACCCCTCTCTCTCACATTCTCTCTCTCTATCTATATACATATATATATACCTGTTCTCCTCTATTCCCCTTTCACAACTTAGAGGTGTAGAAACTTTTCTAGTGGGCTGCCATATTGCGATCAAGTCTCTTTTTCCCTTTTATCCTCTAGATTGTTAATCCACCCAAGGACTTGAAGAAACCACGTGGAAAGAAATGCTTCTTTGTGAAGTTTTTTGGAACAGAAGATCAGTGAGTGGTATTCATCAAGTATTCATGTTGTCTTTGTCTGGGCATTTCCCTGAGTCTGAGCTGCCAAAAGAATATTCTGAGGATCCTCAGTTCAGGCTTCTTGTAATACATAAGAAGGGCACATCATTCTGGCTTCATGCCTAAATGAAATGTGCTATTCTCATCTCGCAGAAATTGTCCTGGGGCCAATAGCAATGTCAGTTAAGAATTAGACTTCATGATCAGAAGTAAGAACTTCTACTTAGGAGGTTACATTAAGATAGTTTTTCACATCTTTTTTTACCACCTCCATTGGCAGTTTCTTTTATAAGAACAATGTTTGGTTCTCTTTCAGTGGCCATGTATCATTAAGATTCATTCATGATGGGGCTGGGATTATGGCGCAGTGGTAGCGTGCTCGCCTAGCACGCATAAGGCACTGGGTTCGATCCTCAGCACCACATAAAAATAAAATAAAGATATTCTGTCACCAACAACTAAAAAAAAAATAAACATTTAAAACAAAAAAAAAAAAAGTTTAAAAAAAAAAAGATTCATTCATGAGATCTACAGTGAAAGCTAAAAATTTCATTTATCTTAATAAATGTACTTGTTTAATTCTGATCTCTTTTGTAAAATGTAGGTAACTTGCTCTGACATTGTAATAGTAAAGCTTTATTACCAGATGTGTGCTCAAGTAAAAGGATCCAGGACCATTAATTGTAGATTCTTTGGCTTAAGGTCGTATAAGAAGTCAAACTGAAGGGAGGAATGCGTGTTAACTTGAATTTCCAGCAGTTTGTTTAGCTTTGTTGTCACTACATCAAGTTGATTACCTGTATCTAGCTAGATAGCTTGATTTCTTTAAGTAATTGTATTTCTATTTATGATTCTTATAGAAAAATGTAACTTTGGGTTTGAAAAAAAAAGGCTATGACTTTTCTGATGAATCTGACACTGATGGTTAAAATATTTATTCTTAGAAAGCAATATATAATACTATGTGTGGAAATCTCTTATAAGCAGTAAGGTTTCCTCATTCAGGAGTTTATACATCAGTGCTCTTCCAGGTTTCACATTTGCCTAGTATGTTGACCTTCATGATACAGATACACTCCGCCCCCAGTTCTCTATCACAAACCAATTTACCAGCCTTCTGGTGGCAGTATTTCAAGGAGTTACTAGCCTTGAACTTTGAGAGCAGAGCCTGTAAAAGAGGGAACGTTATGATTCCCTAAGGAAGAGTGTCTTGATGAAACTGACATTGAAGGAACTCCAAGGAAAATAAATATTGTGGTCCCTGCCTTTCAGGTGCTTGATTGTGACAAGAGTTAAATAGTTCAGGTGAGATTATGTGCAGAATGAGTGATGCAGGTAATTATGAAAGGCTTCTGGAAAAGGGAGAGATCTGTCGAGAACAGTGAGGTCCAGAAAGACTGATGGAAGAGACAAGCCACAAATCCAGTTCTGCAGTACGAATAGAGTTTGGGTGGGCAGAAACAATAAGGGCAGTTCAGGCAGTGGGGATACTGCTCAGCTGACTGGTGGGAAGGAAGAAGCTCCCTGCCTAGGGCAACTGGAGCTTAGGAGTAACTAAGACAATATGGTTGGCCAGATCTGGTTGACTCAATGAGGTATTACACATTTCTGAAACAAAATGAGAACTCAGCCAGATTATAGAAGGCCTGAAAGCCATTGTTTGATAATTTTTTTTTATGCTGAAAACGTAGATGAATAAACTACAATCCCTGTGTAAGAAATGAGACCCAGAAAATTGGAGTTGAGTGAACTTGAGTGTTCAGCCAGGCACACAGGTGCAGCCAATAACAAAGGATGTGCACACTGAACACAAACACAACCTGCTATTGGTGACAGTGATGATATGATTTCTAAGTCCATGACTAGTACTCTTTGGAGGGTCCATAAGCAAGTGGATATAGGGAACTGGTAGATGTAATATCCTTAAGCCTTTTAAACTCCCTTGATGGAGCTCTACATGAAAAGCTACTTAAGGCTGAGCATGATGGCCCACCCCTTAATTCCAGTGACTTGGGAGATGGAGGCAGGAGGATTGTAGGTTCAAGCCCAGCCTCAGCAACTTAGCTAGACCCTGTCTCAGAAAAATTTAAAAAGGCTGTGGGTGTACCTCAGTGGTAGAGCGTATGCTTACCATTCATGAGGCCCTGGGTTCAGTCCCTAGCACCTCCGCCAAAATACATATATTTAAAAATTAAGACACTGTGGGACTTTTATTTTTTTAAAAAAATGTTTATTTTTTAGTTGTAGGTGACAGAATATCTTTATTTTATTTTTATGTGGTGCTGAGGATCGAACCCAGTGCCTTATGCGTGCTAGGCAAGCGCTCTACCACTGCGCCATAATCCCAGCCCCCACTGTGGGACTTTTAATAGGAAGACAGTTAACTTGGAGAAACAAAGCATTCCCTAATGCTTCCTTAATGATCAGTATTAAGGCAGATTTTATTTAGATTTTATCTTCATACTATCAGAAGGTAAGATCTCTAGATTGGCTGGTGGTAGCAAATTGCTTTGAGGAAAGAACTCAGGATTTGTTACCAGTCTAAAATGCATTCAGACCCTGGTCTCACCTGCTCTGGGATCGGGGCAAGCTCACCTAAGGGATTGAGCTTACCTTCCTAAGCCATTGTGTCTGGTGTGGTTTGGCAGATAGCAGGTGTTAAGCACACAGCAAGTCAGAATATAGATCTGTTATAGGACAGGAAAAACACTGGTAAGAAGAAGCAGGCATGTGGATGTAAGAAAAATGTGAGAGACACAGGTTGTGCTCCTGAGAGCAAGTGAGTATGTGTACATGTATGTTTGGAAAGAAAGGAAACTGAGTGGGAAATTTCTAAAGTTATCCAGGTATGCTTTTTTGACCAAAAAGACTTTAAACATGAATTAATGCATTGTTCCACCTTTATATAAAACTGTATTGTGCCTCACCAGGAATACTGTGTGCTGATCAGTTTGTGCCTCCACGGGGATCTGATAGAACTAGTCGAGATCCAGACAAAGGGACCTAGCAGACAAAAGAGTAGGACTCTTCAATGAGGGAAAGCAGAGACTGAAAACAGCATGATCGGAACGTTTGAGCCAGTGGATGGCCTTTAGGAGGTGACACTGCATGTGGGATGTTGTGTGACTGTGCTCAGGACGAGTGCAGAGAGTCCCTTCAAGGTAACACATGTAGTGTAAGTGGGTGTTCAGGGATGAGAACTGATGTGTGAAGGACAGAGCTCTGTGACTATGGGAGAGGCTGGACTTGACCCTTAAGAGTTGCGCGGGAGGAAATGAGTGCGGCCCATCCTGCAGGAGGGGCTCCTGCAGTAGGGGTTCCTTGGGCATGGCCCAGTTGGAAAGGGCCTGACCCAGTGGGGCTGTTCCTGTATTCCTGAGCAATATAGCATTTAGTCAGAGATACTCAATTTCCAAATTGACACACTACTTATGGGGGAAAAATATGTAACTAGAATTCTTCTGGCAAGGACTTTTGTTAAAGAATAAAACAGCCCCTTGCAACAAAATATAGGGTGATTCTAATCCTTTTAGAATCCCAATTTTTCAGGGCTGGATCTCAGTGGCAGAGCACTTGCCTACCATGTTTGAGGCACTGGGTTCAATCCTTAGCACTGCATAAAAGCAAAACAAATAAAACAAAGGCATGCCGTCCATCTGCAACTACACAAATTTTAAAAAAAAAGAATCCCGATTTTTCTCTCTCCCTTTCTCTACCATAACCTCTCACAAATTGTGTGGGCATCCCACTGTTAGGAAGAGAGAGCCAGACCTGTCTAATCAGACTTCCCTGGTGAGAACAGAACTTCCTAAGATGGTTGTGTTCACTCGCCAAGCCACATAGCCAAAACAATTGCCCGCAATCATTTAAAAAACCATTTTCACATAAATACAAAGGGGAAAAATAACTTTATCATAGTATTGCTAGTTCCACCATGTGACCATAACCAAATATTAAGCGTCAAATGTGGTAGAGCACCTTGGACAGTCTGATCAGTGGTGGTCACATCAAAGCAGAGACAGCTTAGGATTTTAAAAGTTTCATAAGTGGCAGTGGATCACACAACAGAGAGTGTTAGTTTAGTTTGCAGGTCCTTAGAAGCCACCAGAAACAAATGGGCAAACAGTGGGTACCTTGCAAACTACCTCAGAGTTTCTTTTTTTTTTTTAATATTTTTTTAGTTGTTGATGGATTTTTATTTTATTCATTTGTTATTTATATGTGGTACTGAGGATTGAACCCAGGGCCTCACGCATGCTAGGCAAGCGCTCTACCACTGAGCTACAGCCCCAGCCCATCAGTTTCCATAGCAGTCATCATATCTGATCCTTACTGCTGCCCTTTCAGGATGGATTTATCCTGGTTCTTCCCCTAACCCCGCCAGATGAGGAAACTGTGAAGCCAGTGGGTTGCCGGTTTTAGTGGTAAAATATCCAGGATTCCAGCCTGAGGTGCTTTGTTCATCAAGGCACATCTAAGGTGGGACAGGCCTGGCCAAGTGTGAGGTGTCTGAGTCAATACTACAGGTAACTCTTCTAGAAACATTTGAGTTAATGCTGAGAAGCCTAACAGTTGGAACTATGCAAGCATCCCCTTTTCTTTTCACCTGGCACTGACTTAGCCTACTTTCCCTGTTTCTAGCACCACATAATGGAGAGTTGAGGCAAGTGGAAAGTGAGGGCCACTATTCCAGACTGAGACAGCAGCATCCTCATGCCAGGGTTCATGCTCTCCTAGATGGCATCAGTTAACTGCTTCTCTCCCAGGAGCAGCAGGAGCAGTTCCTGGCCTACTGGGGACTTGCATGGATAAGCCGGTGTCATGTGATGGAATTGTAGAAACTGGCCCCAAAAGAAGTTGCCAGTCATTTATGAATGTAGGCAGCATAGCCTAAAATCCTTATCCAGCATTTGGGAATGCTTTCAGATTTTTGAAACAAGGTCTTCGAAGTCCTATCTTATCTGTAAGTCTTTGTTGATGCCTTAGAGATAATATTTGCTTGAAATTAACTGAGAAATCTCTCATTTTCTGTGTATTTCCTGGTGCCTCTATTTCTGAATGGCTTAGACTTGGACCTATAACACCACAGTAATCCCCAGTCTTTCAATTATTTAAAAAAAAAAAAAGACATGAAAGAAATCATTTATTGAGTACTACTCACAAACCCACATGAAGAAGGGAACCCATATTCTTCTGACTCTGTCCTTGTTCTTTCCTTTGGATTTTGTGTCCTTGTTCATTTTCTCTCTGTCCTCACATCCATGTCATCCCCCCACATCCCTCCACCCAGCTTAAAGACTTCAGTACAGGTCATTGTGTCTAGATGAAGGTTCAGTCACATGTGAGGATCTTTGTGATTGGTCATAGACTGACATCTTTAATACAACATCTATGTACATGATTTTCATTTAAGGAGAAAGCAGATCAGAGTGTTTGAAAATGCTGACTTTTAAATTCATTTGTAGTAGGGTAATCTGAGAGTGGCTTAGTGGTAGTTCTGAATTCTCAGCTGAAGAGATTTTTTAGGAAGTATATCAGGATACCTGGGTGAGTTGGCTGCTCTGGGATGCGTTATATTACAACAGCTAGTGGGCAGCTCCCCTCCAGAGCAAGTCTCCAAATCATGGGGGACATTTGGACAATTGGAATAGTCCATGTTCTACACAGGAGCCTTTAGTATAAATCTGATGGGTTTTTGTTTGTTTTATAGTGCTGGGGATTGAACCCGGGGTCTCATATATGCTAGGCAAACACTCTAGCACTGAGCTACATCCCCAGCCCCTTACTCTTTTTTCATATATAATACAGATTTATGGTTAAAAAAAATTAAACAGTAAACAGAAAAGCAGTTCCATTCATCCCCATCCCTCTGTTGTTGAGGTAGACAGTGTTTTCTGTGCCATGTCCCTCCAGAGAGGTTGGTGAGGAATCAAGAAGTTGTGTGTGTTCATTTTTTCTCATCTTCACGTGTGGTTTCAAGCTACACACTACTTTCCTTTCCTTTTCCACTTGTCTAGATATTTTAAGGGACCTTCCTTTTCCTTCTCAGTAATGGCCTCTCATTTGCTAGTTACTTTTTTTTTGGTTGTTTACTACCACAAGGAAAGTGTAATTAACTCCCTTCTACATAAAAGCAAAGCCTCACACTTTAGACAACATGGTAAGCTTGTTTTTTTCTGATTTCCCAGCCCACGGCAAATTAGACTGAAAAGGTACAGTTCTATCCAAGCTTTTGGAGGAGGATATGAGGAAAATCACGAGTTACAGCTTATTACAAAGAAAGAAACAGAATAGTCGTTTAAGTCTAGGAGTGTAGCTCAGTGGTAGAGCACATGATAAGCATGAACCAAGCCCTTGGTTCCATGCCCAACACAGGGAGAAGGGGGGTGAGAAATCATTTAAAAACCAACAATAAAACAAATGGTAGAGCCTTACCAAGTGAGCCTTCTAGCACCTTTTATCCCACTGGAGGGGCAGACCACCCCGCAACATGCCTAGAAGGCATCAGTAATTATTCATTGAGCACCAACTGCATACCAGGCCCAGCTAATTGCCTCTGAATCAGAGGGGTGCTCTGCTGAAGTTCCAGCTGGAAAGCACACCCACTTTAGAAAGAGGGAGGGTCTGTGTCATAGCCTTTAGAGAAAAAGTCTACCAAAGTGATTTAAATTGGGTTCACTT
>CM053415.1:31773262-31783312 GCA_028644305.1 Xerus rutilus
GGGCGCGGTGGCGCAAGCCTGTAATCCCAGCACTTAGGGAGGCTGAGACAGGAGAATCGCGAGTTCAAAGCCAGCCTCAGCAATGGCGAGGTGCTAAGCAACTCAGTGAGACCCTGTCTCTACATAAAACACAAAATAGGGCTGGGGATGTGGCTCAGTGGTCGAGTGCCCCTGAGTTCAATCCCTGGTGCCAAAAAAATAAAAAATAAATAAATAAATAAATAAATTGGGTTCACTTAAGAGGTTATCCTAGGAGCAGATGAGCTGGTGTTTGATTGACTTTTTGATGCCACAGGATACCTCTCTAACAATAGATGAGTACATTTATTAAGTACATTAAAGTTTCTTGCATTTATCCTCTTAAAAAAATAAATCTTACTTATACTGTTTAGAAAATCATTTTATAGTTTCAAAGATGGTTGTAGAGAGGAAAATTTCATTGTTGTATCTCAAATTCCTATCTGGAGGGTAAATGGAATTTTGAGTGTACCGTTCCTTCTGGCAGAAATCAGTAATCCATTTAAAATGCTTCAACAGAAAAAATAGAGGGGGGCCAGTGTTGATTTATTGGTGCTTCCTCCACATACGTCCTTGCCTTTGCATTTTCTCTGAATCAGAGATTGATGTGAGGCTGGGTGGGAGGTGGTGATGGCAGTAGCAGGAAGGAGTGGGTGGGATTAAAGCTTCTTGGAGCCTGCTGTCCTAGCTCCACAAAAGCCACCTTGTTGGTCTTCTCCTGGAAACTTGCACAGGTCTCATCTCCTGCCCTGTAGTTCCTAGGAGAGTCGGGTGGGTCCTGAGTGCTGTGGCTCTTACGCTTCATCCTCACACCAGTATGTTGGCTCCCAGCCACTCGGTTAATATCGCAGCTTAACTGACTTTGCATCTGATTCCTCCGGTCTGTCCTTATAGTCATTGTAAATGCAGGAAGAGGCAGGGGAGTCAGTTCAGTGGCACACTTGCCAGGAAATAAGGGGTAAGATCTCCTTTCCTGTGTTATCCCTGGATTGGCCCCATTGGCTTTCTTGTGTCAAATTACAGACTTTAAGCCGAGCTGGTCCCTGGGAAGCATCTGTTTTATGACTGTGGCCAGAGCTCTGTGTCCCTGTGAATTGTTTAGATTAGCTGTAGAGGACTTGCCTCACTCTCATTTGCTGCCTTGCATTTGCAGGCTGGCGGCCCAGGGCTGTCCTATTGTTGTGACCCATCATCACAGCTTTTACACAGCACCCAAAGTACAGGTGGCTGCAGAGGTTTGCACTTTGACTATTAGTGAATATCCTCCAGCCTAAGGAAAGAATGTTAAGTTAGTGAGATAGCCCAGTTTCTTCATCCTTAGCCTGACCCATTTTTCTGAAGGTTACACTATGACACTGATGAGTATTGCAGGATAAAACGTATGTTAATTAACTGAGGCATTGCCAAGCCTGTAACATTCTCTTTATACTTGAATCCTCTAAGCTGAATGTCATTTAGGGAAACCACAGAAAGCCAGCTGTTGCAAAGTCACTCAGGTGAGTGTGGTAGGCCAGGTATTCCAGAATTGATGACTGGCTGCTTTTTTCAGTTTGATATATTACATATTGACGGTAGAAATGAAAAATTAGATTTGAGAGGAGTGTGTTCTACCTTTAATCTGAAGAACAGTCTCATTGGTAAAGGCCTCCTTTTGTGACTGCTGCCCTCATCCTAAACCATATGTTTTGTGTGGTTTAGTAGCCATGGATACCATCATTTACGAACAAATATAGGCTCAGTGACCGCAAATATCTGTAAGCCACCAACTTTAGAAGATGTTGGATTTCTTTAGCTCTGACCACATCCCTGAATCTTCGTGGATGGGTAGAACATAAATCTCGCTCAAGTTGTTGACAGGCAGCAAGTGTTTCCTTACATGCTGATACTTCCATGGTTTATAATGCTTCCAGGGACTCTGATTACCGGGCATGCATGTGTGGTCTTTGTGCTGTACAATGAGACTATCTCCAGCTTTCTCCTTCCCTGAGCAAGTGACTGGGTGTGTGTGGTTGAATGTTGAAGCTAGTAAATGAGAATAGAAACAATAGTGTATAGCACAGTGATTTCATGCGAGGTGTGTTCTGTTTTGGGGTGGTGGCTTCAGTGGTTCTGCCTGCCTTGTTTCAAGAAAACATACTATAGCCTCAAGAGTTTGAGAGGATTAATTACATGTTTTTCAAAAATGTCAAGCCTCTTTGAAATTTCAGTTAAACCAAATGGATGTTCACATTCTGCTCTAGTGGGATCTTTGGTAGTTTTCAGCATTCACAGTATGGATCACATCCCCTTTCTCTGTCTTCTGCTAGTGCCTGGATCAAAGTGGAACAGTTAAAGCCATATCATGCTCATAAAGAGGAAATGATAAAGATCAACAAGGGTAAACGATTTCAGCAAGCTGTGGATGCTGTTGAAGAGTTCCTCAGGAGAGCCAAAGGGAAAGACCAGGTGAGAGAGACTGTAATTTTCCCTTTAACACTAGGCCTGTTATTTTGCATAGTTACTAGCAGATTAAATGTCACCCAGTCCCACAACTCCATTATGAGATGCCTGGAGAGAGCAATACTTCAGTTTTAAAGTTAATGCCTTTGGCTCACCAGCTTGGAACTCCATGCCTGTGGCTCACCTTCCAGAATAACTTGTTGTTAGGGAAGTTTTGTGGACCAGGAGGAGTAGCTTAGCTTTCAAGTACAGCACAGAGCATAAGGGCATAGCCTCTGGATTTGTACCCTGAGTTTAAACCCCACCTCCTAGCTTTGGCATCATGGACAAGTGACTTGATTCTTTTTTTTTTTTTAAATCTACTTCCCCCAGTGTAAGTAGGGGTGACCAAGGAACCTATGTCATAGGGTGACTGTGAGGATGATTCACAGAAGTGCCTGTAGCAGTGCGCGGCACATGTTGGTGGCAGCAGCAGCTGTTGTGTGGCTATCATCATTATTATTAAACTTTCAGACATCATCCCACACCTCTGCTGATGACAAGAGTCGGCGTAATTCCAGTGAGGAGAGGAGTAGGCCAAACTCAGGTGACGAGAAGCGCAAACTTAGCCTGTCTGAAGGGAAGGTGAAGAAGAACGTGGGAGAAGGAAAGAAGAGGGTGTCTTCAGGCTCTGCAGAGAGAGGCTCCAAACCCCCTCTGAAAAGAGCCCAAGAGCAAAGTCCCCGGAAACGGGGTCGGCCCCCAAAGGATGAGAAGGTTTGTCTTACCACTGTAGCTTCTGGACTTAGTGACTTCCTGTGTGTGAGGTAGAGCTGGACCATTCAGTGTGCTTCGCTCACCATGGTGTGGAGTCCTGTCCCGAGTGCTGCTCTGAAGAAGCCTGCAGCCCAGATGAGAAACAGATGGACGCACAGGCCTGAGTCAGGAGAGCAGTCCACTAGCGCCAGTGTAGACGGGCTGGCCAGGAGGGCTAGTGACAAAGGGGGAAGGTACCCCAGAGGTGATGGCGTGGATGTCTTGGTACAGTTGGAGGACAGTGAGATGGGGGCAGGTCTTCAGTGGATTGTGGAGGGCCCATGGTCTTCTTAAGCCAGTGGGCCCCATGCAGCTGTTCAAGTCAAGGTGGCAGTGTGTGCCAAGCATCATAGGTTCACATTCATGAGGGACGATAGTAAACCCTGAAAGGAGTGTGCTCCAGGCTCAATGGAGGAAGCCTCCCTACAGTTTGGCAGCCAGTTGTGTAAAGGATAAAAAGGAAAAGAAAGTGATTGATTGCCAGCTTCATTCCTGAGAAAATCACTATAAGGTCCTAACATACCAAAGAGGCAGGAGATGGAGCTGGCTCTCCAGGAGAGAAAAGAGGGCAGTTCTATGTAGGGCGGGTTTTTTTTTTTTTTTTTTTTTTTAATTTTTTTTAGCTGTAGATGGACACAAATATCTTTCTTTCTTTCTTTATTTATTTATTTTTAGATATTTATTTTTTAGTTGTAGGCGGACAGAATATCTTTATTTTATTCTTATGTGGTGCTGAGGATCGAACCCAGTGCCTCATGCGTGCTAGGTGAGCACGCTACCACTGCGCCATAACCCCAGCCCAAATATCTTTATTTTATTTATATTTATGTGGTGCTGAGGATCGAACCCAGGGTCTCAAGCATGTGAGGCAAGCGCTCTTCCACTGAGCTACAATCCCAGCCCGGGTTGGGGTTTTTAATTTGTTTTTTGCTATGCTAGGCATTAAACCCAGGACCTCACACATGCTAAGCAAGTACTATACCATTGAACTACACCTCCGCCCCTAGTTCTATTCTGAATGTGATGAATTTGAGGTGCGGTCTAGACAGAGATGTAGGATTGGGAGGCAAACCTGAAGGAAGAATGGTTGAATTCATGACACTGGATGAGCTCCCCTTGGAAAAGTGAGAAAGAAAGGGAGAGACTGCAGAGAGAAGATGTGGTCAGCAGTGGCAGCATCAGGCACTAGCAGGGTAAAATCAAGTAGGAATGGTGTGTCCTTCTCATTCTCACTGACAAGACTTGGATCCAGTCTCAGAAGCCCAAGGATAATTTCCAGATGAAGGGTGTGGTCTGTGTGAGGAACACAGGAGAATTGTCAGCATCAGGATAGAAGGAACAGAACCCAAATGACTGGCAGGAATAGTGGGTGACCAGGCCATGATGAAATACTAGACATCAGAGTGTGGCTGGCAGATTCAAACACCAGTAAAGCCAGGCAGGCAGTGGGAGCAAGAGAAGCTGCCCAGTTGGAAGTAGAGACAATCGAGAATGCAGAGAGAGCAACTTGGGAGGCTGAGGCAGGAGAATCACAAGTTCTGGGCCAGCGTCAGCAACTTAGCAAGGCCCTAAACAACTTTAAAGAGATGCTGTCTCAAAATAAAAAATAAAAGGGGCTGGGAATGTAGATCTGTGGTAGAGCGTTTGCCTAGCATGTGTGAAGCACTGAGTTCAATCTTCAGCATCACATTTAAAAAATAGATTAAAAATAAAGGTATTTTTAAAAAAAAAGAAAGAAAGAAACCCAGCACCTTATGAGTCCAAAGGAACATCTCTCTGGCTGAGGTCTGCCACTGTGTTGTCTCTGTTTAGAGACGGTCTGTTAAGTGGCCTCAAACAATAGGAGGGCGAATGTTGGGGGAGCCCCCTACCCAATGACCATGATCCAGGAAGTGGAGAAAACTGCCAGCTGCAGTGTACAAAACACTTGACAAGGACTGTGATCAATTACCCACAGTAGGTGTCATGTGGCTTTTGAATTGTCTTTCCAGGGATCCAGAAGGAATCTAGGTTGTCTGGAATTAACAGTTTTTCAAATTCATATTGTCCTAAGGCAAGCATCTCATCAACTACTTCACCCTAAAGAGAATCAGCTTTTTGTATAAGGAAAAGTATGGGAAGAGGTTAGGACTAAGGCCCTGAGTTTTAATTGTGGCCCTGTGACTTCCTGCTTGTCCTTGGCCAGTTTCTTTGCCTCAGTTTCCTCATGTGGTCATCGTTCTGAGAATTCAGTAAGTTAGCAGCCGAGCCCTGAGGCAATGTCTGTGGCATACTGGGCCTCTGACCATGGCCTTGCAGTTGGTTTTTCAAAGGTGGGAGATGGCTGTACACTGAAGGATAGGTGGTGGCTTTAGTGCAGCCAGAGGCCCCTGCCCAGGCCTACTTCTAAAGGCTTCTCACAGGCCCTCAGTAGAAAGCCATTTCCCTCAGGGCCGAGTTGGTCATCTGGAGGGTAACAGTAGTCATGTTTCAGTCAGGTGCTCTCCCTGCCGTTGACCCTTTTCAGTGTCCTTTCTGCATAGCTTTGTGCTTGGCTCAGCCTATGGTGAAAAGATGTAAGGAGAGGTTGGCATGTGGGAAGAGGTACGGGTCAGACAGCAGTTTCAGCTCAGCTTCCTCAGATGCACCTGGGAGCTGTGCCAGGGCACTGGAATTTTGATGCATTCTTCCAACCTGATCTATCCTGTAGCCTCAAAAGAGTGTGTGTATTTTGCCATAGTGATTGTCATTTGACTGGCAAGCTCCTCCCAGAAACAACAGAGCACAGGCTGATAGCTGGGCAGAGCCACAGGTGAGTCGTTCCAGGCATCATCTCCTGCCCCACAGATAATAATTCCAAAGACTGATCTTGATCTGGAGGCATTGATTACACGCCAACAGGCCAGGCTGGACTTGGGCCGTGTCGAGACTTCTGTTGGTGAGCCTTCTGGGCACAGACCAGCACAACAGAAGTAGTGTGGTCAAGCCTGTGGCTCCTCTAAAATTTCAAACTCATGCCAGGTGCTGTGGCCCACGCCTGTAATCCTAGCACTTTGGGAGGCTGAGATAAGAAAATCACAAGTTCAAAGCCAGCCTCAGCAATGGCGAGGCGCTAAGCAACTCAGTGAGACCCTGTCTCTACATAAAACACAAAATAGGGCTGGGGATGTGGCTCGGTGGTCGAGTGCCCTTGAGTTCAATCCCTGGTGCCAAAAAAAAGAAATTTCAAACTCATGCAAAGACCCAACAATTTGGGAATCATACTTGATGCTGGACCCAGAGCTATGTTCAACCAGTACTGAACCTCAACTCTGTGCTAGACATGGTTCCTGGGATAGTGTACAGAATGGACAAAACTGGCAGACTTCTTTTCTAGAATGTACTTTTTTTTTTTAAATATTTTTTTAGTTGTTGATGGACACAATGTCTTTATTTTATTGCTTTGTATGTGGTGCTGAGGATCAAACTCAGGGCCTCACGCATGCGAGGCAAGCGCTCTACCGCTGAGCTACAATCCCAGCCCCTCTAGAATGTACTTTTAACAGCACAAGCCCTACAGCCAAATTCCTGGGTTTAAATTTGATCTGCTGCAGTAAAGGCTAACTCAGTGACCTTAGCCAAGGCGATTTAAGCTCTCCACACCTCAGTTTTCTCTTCTGTAAAATGGAGATGATGGCAGTTCTCTATCATGAAGTGGAGAGGGTTACATGAGACCATGCATATGAAATAGTGCAGATGGAGCTGCCTAGCACCTAGTAAGCCTTATGGAAGCATGCTGTTATTAGGATCAGAATCAACATTCTAACCAGAGGAAGACATAGATAGGTCAGGTAAGGCCTTTCTGATAAGGGGACATTTCAGCAGAGACCTAAAATGAGCCTGTGAGCCAAACAGACATCTGTTGGAAAATGTTTCCAACAGTGCAGAGGCACTGAGGCAGGTGCATGCTTGGTATGTTTGGGGAGGGGGTAGAGCCAGTGGGGTGCTGGTGGGGTAGCAACTGATGAGGGAGAAAAAAAGAATTGGGGCACAAAGTTAGAGATGATTGGGTGGCTGGTGTTGCAGACCACGTAGAGCCCTCACCACGAGTTGCTGTAAGAAAGCATAGGCTGTGGGGCTGGGGTTATGGCGCAGTGGTAGCGTGCTCGCCTGGCATGCGTGAGGCACTGGGTTCAATCCTCAGCACCACATAAAAATAAAATATCTAAAACTAAAAAATAAATGTTTAAAAAAAAAAAAAGAAAGCATAGGCTGTGCTATGTGAGGGGGGAGCTGGTTTTGAGCAGAGAAGTGCCGTGGACTGACTCAGTTTTAAAGACTGTCCGGCTGCTGTGCAGTATTAGACTGCAGGGGCCCAGAGGGGAAGGAGGGAAATTTATCTTGTAACCAGTCAAGTAACTAACTGGTGGTGGTGGCCAGAGTTTGGGAGTTAGTAGTGAGGCTGGTGAGGGGCAGGGTAGATAGCCAGTTGTAAAGCAGCAGTCATTGTTGGTGGGTTAGAGGGAGAAGAACCAAGAAGGACTTCCAGAGATCTTGGCCTGGTAGAGCAGTGGAAGAAGCGGCATGGGCTGAGGAGCTAGAGAGTCCTGGGGACACATTGGATTCAGGTTGGCATCCAGGTGGCATGTCAGGAGAGCCATGGAGCTGGAAAGGCAGGGGGAAGGAGGCAACACCCAAGCGGTAGGGAGAAACTGAATGGGTTTAGGAACGGGCGCCAGGCTGTGTGGAAGAGGAGTAGCTCCGGGGTGACCACTCTGTGTGTTCTAGTGTTAGCATGTTGCAAATTATAAAATTTGGACGGCTTGCCTCACCAGCAGCTTTTTTTTTTTTTTTTTATATGTGGTGGGTTCCTTCTGAAGTCACTACTGTTTCTTGATGTTCATTTAATATTCATTATTTGCCGTAAGGAATTTTCCCTGTGACTTTGTTGACAACACTGCAGACCATAATCAGGCTTTCTAATTACTTCCATCCTTGTGAAATGTAGGCACAAGAACACAGTTTGTCATTTCAGGAGTGAAGGCTTACTTTATGTCTACTGGAAGAACTTGCCGTGTTTCTCCAGAGGAACAGTCATCAGAATCTTGCCTGGGGATGGGCTTGAGCTTAAACTTAGACCATGGTGCTTGCCAGGGTTTTAGCTCAGGGCTGAATGTGACCAAAAGGTAGCAAAGTGTCCTGATGCACTGTCTTCCCCTCTGTAGGACCTCACCATCCCTGAGTCTAGTACCGTGAAGGGGATGATGGCTGGACCTATGGCCGCGTTTAAATGGCAGCCGACTGCAAGCGAGGTAAAAGCTCCCCTGTGTCCCACTGCCATATCAGAACAGCTTTCCTGGCACTGCACAGATTCTCTGATTCTCTTTTTTTCCCCCTTTCTTTGAGAGTTTGGTTTTTTGTTTGTTTGTTTAATTGCTCTTGTTGTCTTTGTTTAATGACAGAACAATACAGAAGTCCATGAGATAGCCGGGCGTGGTGGCACAAACCTGTAATCCCAGCACTTAGGGAGGCTGAGACAGGAGGATTGCGAGTTCAAAGCCAGCCTCAGCAACGGCGAGGCACTAAGCAACTCAGTGAGACCCTGTCTCTGCATAAAACACAAAATAGGGCTGAGGATGTGGCTCAGTGGTCGAGTGCCCCTGAGTTCAGTCCCTGGTACCAAAAAAAAAATGTTGACAGGATGGTACCACTGCTGTGGCTCCACCTGTTGTTAGGACTCTTGTGAGCAGTTGTGGAAGTCTGTAGTTGTAGCTACTCTGTTACTTTGAGAATCTGCCCGTGGGAAGATGAGCCCCTCAGGGTCTGGCCTCAGGCACAGGGAGGGCAAAACTTGAAGAGTCCTAGAAACCACTGTGGCCTACTCTGCTGGGTTGTCTTGAGTGCCTCGTGAATATTGAACACTGAAATACTAGTGTTCTTGTTTAGCATTTTCATACAGTGTTACTGGAGTAATTTGTATACCAACCTGGCAGAAACACATGTCCTTCTCCACTTGAAGCCAGGTTTCCCCTGGGTAAAACAGTAATCTTTTCCTTATAAAAGACTTGGGTCAAAAGTGTTAGGAGTTTCTAGACAGCCTTGAAAGGAACCAGACCAAAGGCACTGCAGCTGAGGAGACCCCAAGTCCAGGCAGGAGGAAGTACCCTTTGATGGGAAGGTAGCTTGCTTTAAATTGATTGTCTTCTGGTTTCAGCCTGTCAAAGATGCAGATCCTCATTTCCACCATTTCCTGCTGAGCCAGACAGAGAAGGTGAGTAGCCCTGTGAGATGCCGAGCCCTTGCTTGGGGGCCAGCCTACCGGGGAGTACCCTTGACTGGGACCACTTGACTAGTCTAAAATTTAGGCTCTGGCCTAACTCAGAGCAACTGACAAAAAGTCACAACATAGGTCCATGAGGAAGTCATGTGATGCTGAGATTAAAAATAAGCCAGAATAAAGCTTTTCAAACTTAGCCGGCTAAATGGTGGAGACAGAGTTACCTTTAGAGGCCATGCCAGAAGCCAGGTATTGCAAGCTGTCAACCCCCATGAAGTAGCCTGTGTTGCTTGGGGGACAGTCCTGTGGTCTTTCCCACAGTCTGCAAGCCCATGGGTTAGGCTGGTCCTTGCTAGGATCTGATGATAGTTTATAGATTTTTTTAGTTGGACAGGTCTGCGTTCTAAGCCCAGTCACAATGACCAGTCTGGACACAAAACTCAACATCCTCTGATTCTCAATACACTGACCAGATACAGAACCTGGTAGAGTTGCATGGAGGATTAAACAGCGTAACATGTGTTAACTGTCTAGCATCTCATTTGGAGTTCAGTAAAATTATG